>NNCF01127981.1:0-47815 GCA_002313205.1 Laupala kohalensis
TTTTATCTGTTAAGAGTTCAGGCCCAATAACCCCCTTAGCCGTCCACCCCCCTCCGCGAGCGAAAAGCTGAACTGTTCACAGAGGGAAGAGTTCCATAGTATCGCATCGGCACTGAAAGAGGAGAAGGAGATGTGACCATCATTGCAGTACATATGGCTCCACTTCCAGGAGAGACATTGTTCTAATTTTTATGACACGCTTAGTTGGCCTTGGGACTTTTTAATCTGAACGTTAAGGTAAAAGTAAAAATATATCGTATCCTCGCCGGAATCAGAACGTAGACCATCGCAGTAGCAATTCAGAACTCTATCACGCTGATCCTGATACATTTCATTTTACTCTGTAATATATTACTAAGAAAACGAAAACATTGTATCTTTAAACCCTTGTTCTAGAATCAAGATTTTGATTCAATATAGAGGTAATGGTTGCTCTTCTTTAAGCTTGACCTTTAAAATGAAGCATAACTGTAAGGTTACTCTAAACATAACATAGTGCTCTCAGGAGAAATCTTACACTAAATATGTCTTAGTATTGAAATAATCGTATTTTATTTGACCTTAAACACTAAATGTAGTCGCAGTCCGAAAGTAAAGTCAGCCTCTTTATAAGGAACCTAGGTGTTTTGTAAAAACCGGCGGATAAGGAATGAAACAGTTATTATACTAAATGGCTGAAGATTTTCAGTCTCTTTGTAAAGTTCCAGACCTTTGCCGTCAGTTAATAAAGTGGACAACTTATTTATTATCTGGCTGAATATTTTCTGCCACTTTATAAAGAGACTGACTCCAGGTCGCCAGATGATCGAAAAGAGAATTTACGACTAGAACTACTCAATAAGATTTATTACATTCACTGGAATATATTTAGAGTACGGATAACAATTTTATAACATTGGTTTAGTTAAAAAAACACAATATTATATGTTAAAAAACTAATATCTAATTGTAAGAATTTATAGTACTCTCTACTATTTAAAAAACGTGGTAAATTTTTAATACACATTTTAAACAATGTTTACCAAACGTTTTATAAATATTTCACGTTATCATAGAGTTATGATCTCTCTTATAAAAAGTTTACTTTTTTAATATAAATAACGATCCAGATCGTTGTTATAACGATACCAAACAATTACCAATTTCCTTAATTCGATTTCTTTTCATTTAAACAATTAACTCGCTTTTAACGTATTACTCGTTTTTAACGCTTAGATGGTGCACTTGCTTATATTGTCTTTATCTTTTAAACGTAAGTTACAATTGATTGTCTTTCTCCTTGGACCGTTTGACATTATTATTGATGCCATGATAGTTCTTCTTGCTCTAATAAATATATAATTCATTTCAATTCATTAATCACCTCCATTTTTTCTCCATTATTCATCCTCCTTCTCATTTACATACAAGTTAAATAACATTAAATTGAAAATTTTGTAAACACTGGATACTCATCTTTATTTAGCCCGGGAATATTAAATTACATATTTCCAGTCATTTCAGAACTTCTGATGAACAAATTATTTCTTAAAGAGGGATGTTAAATAAAATTGTGATTATATTTGTCTCATTAATTTTAAATGATCTTCAAAATGAAAATAAAATTCAATACTTCGAAAATATTATGACCGCGGAAGATGCCTTCAGTTTTCATATTGATCCACGTTTTCCCATTTCCAGAGGGGGATCACCCTGTCACGTCGCCCCTCCCCTTTTGCTGGCGACCATGGTGAATGTATTAAATCTTATTGAGTAGCCAAAAAGTCTCTATTCGATTCTCTTATGATGTAGAGTCAACCTCTTAATAAAATGGCTGAANTAGAGTCAACCTCTTAATAAAATGCCTGAAAATGTTCAGCCAGATAATAAATGTGTAGTCCATTTTATTAACTGGCGGCGAAGGAAAATCACTTTATAAAGAGGCTGAAAATCTTAAGCCATTTCACAGAGTAAATGTTTCATTCATTATCCGTCGGTTCTCTATAAAGAAGCTGATTTTATTATCGGGC
Source organism: Laupala kohalensis (assembly GCA_002313205.1). Lineage (NCBI taxonomy): Eukaryota > Metazoa > Arthropoda > Insecta > Orthoptera > Trigonidiidae > Laupala > Laupala kohalensis. The sequence goes on from NNCF01127981.1 coordinate 2,010, forward strand.
TGCGACATGTGTAAAGGAGAGAAACAGAGTAAAAGGAAGAACACTGTTTCAATAGATGTGGTAGCACGCGGACAATGGAGTCGAAGGTGTTACGTTCTGTGTACTCTCGTTCCATAGACGCAGGGAGAGGGGCATGTGTTTGTCGGGCTGATTGCGATCCTGACCACTGGTCTCTGCGAGGAGATGAGGTTCGACCGCAGGACTCCTAGGGACGACGCTCCCTTCCTGATGAGTAACACTATCGTGAGGATAGTTCTAAGGGGGTACCCCTGGAGTGGGTTCAAATTATCCCAACATTCTGAATAACTCCGTAAATTCAATGACTACTTGGGTTAAGCAGTCGATAGAAAGCAAAGAAGTTACACAAAATTAAACTTTTTTTACCGGTCATATAATCATCTTTGGAAAATATTTTCGACCACTATCAAAGTATGTAGTATTATAATGATTATTTTATGTTCTAAGTCATATGATGACAAAGTTCTACTTTAAAATCATGATTCTAATAATTATTAACACCTCAATGCAAATGATTTTTCATATCTTGCAGGTCATAGTTATTGATTTTTTATTTGAAGAATCAGTTACTCTCCTTCATCCAAATTTTAGTGTAACCAAATAGGCACATTTTTATTCGCGGGTTGTTTTACTTCAANATTATAATGATTATTTTATGTTCTAAGTCATATGATGACAAAGTTCTACTTTAAAATCTTGATTCTAATAATTATTAACACAATGCAAATGATTTTTCATATCTTGCAGGTCATAGTTATTGATTTTTTATTTGAAGAATCAGTTACTCTCCTTCATCCAAATTTTAGTGTAACCAAATAGGCACATTTTTATTCGCGGGTTGTTTTACTTCAAGCTTTAAGAAAGTCATTTTTTAATATAGAACTGCATTTTCTGAAGGTGACGGTACACAAAGTCTTTTTTTCTTTCCAAAGCAAGCTGACAATGAAAAATGATTTAAATATGATATTGACAACAATAAATGAATGCAACAACAATCATGTCTATTAATATGAAATTCAACACAGTTGTCTGTCGCCAATTTCTTAAAATAAAAAAATCAAATAAGCACACACTAAAGGTTATTATTTTGATAAATATAATAAATATATTTTTAATTTATCATGTGTTTCATCTTCTGACGGAGAACAAAAGAAAACGTGTGAATAGTTGGTTGGACATTTCTTGTCAAATGTGAAACGGTCGGTAAAACTTATGGAAAAGTATTTTTTTCTTGTTTCGAACCAAGACTTCGACCTCAATAGCGCGTTGCACGTCCCCTTGAAAACTCGGAACCCGGTGTCCATGAAATGAAATAGGACCAAAACGCGGAATTGAGTTCTTTATAATGCTAGTAAATAAATAAGGGAAGATTTTAACACATGACACCGCTGAAATTGTCAAACTTCAAGCGTGAGACTTGACCAAAAATTCGTCCACAGTTAATAGTGACGAAATGAGAAAATTATTTACTATTTATTTTTGATACGAGAGAATGAAGTAAATTTATAATTCTTACGTAAATGAGGTAAATTTATAATTATTACGTAAATTTAAAATATTTACGTAATATTCAACTTACAAAGTGAAGTTTCAAAAGTAATGATTTTCTTTATTTTGAATCTTGAAGAATTGTGATAGTTTCTCCAATTTTCAAACATTTCAAACAAACATCGTCACCTCCCTCCCCCCTAAAAAAATCAATACTTCACTATACTTCATCGTCTGCGTTACTACCACGCATTTTGATGCCTCTGCACCTTCCTGCCACTGACGCAAGCCATTGAACTCCATCTTCAATTCATGTGTATTTCGTCTGCCTCAAAAAGAAGCATAAGAAAATTCACTCGTCAAATCGCTTACTGTCAAATCACATCCTCCATCTCTGATCTCATACATAAGGACAAAGGACCTAAAGAGAATTGTAATTTATCTGAAAATTAAGGAAGAAAAGAGAAAAAACATTGTTAGATTTCATCGTATATCAATATAATAACACAGAAAGCTACTTTGATTTATTGAATAAATAGACGAAGTACAGATCATGAGACCCGCTCTTCCTCCTAACCATGATTTGAGAGAGCGGGGAAGAGATATGATGGGTTACCGGGAAACGTAAGATACTGTGCGGGAATCACGTATCTGAAATATGTGAAGGAAACCCCCACGAAAATATAACCGAGTTCAGCTGAACGATGATCGAATACACGCTTCAACCCTCGAGGGTATTATTGGAGCGAAGACGACATTACGCTGCTTGACCTACTTACGGCTTTGTGGCTCCATTATGGAGTGATTAATATACTCAAACTATAAAACTACTTATCAAAACTATGTGCTTTAAGGTATTATGAGCATTTTCGCTGATGTCAAATTGTCAAATATTCCCGAAAATTGGAAATATGCACCGAAAGAGGTCTAATTAATTAATAATTCGCTCTGATTTTTACTGATTGTCGTTTGACTCTTTCTTTGACAAGGGTCGCATTGTCTTCAGTCACGTTATGCGGTTGCCATTTCCGTTAGAACAGAATTTTTCGCAGTTCTTGGTAAATTTATCCTTTGGTAGGTTCTTTTCACTATATTAAGACGATACTTTTGTCAGTATATCAAAAAAAGCAAAAGCCGCGAAAGTCTCTCTCTATAATACCATAGTAAATTAAAGTCAAAAACTCAAAATTTTGCACTGTGATGGTATGAAAATTTATCGCCGTTGGATGGGGAATCATTTGAAACTTTTTTTATTTTTGGAGGGGGGTACTTAAGTCTAATCGTTCTGACGGAAATATTATTTTGAAGAAAATTTCAAAACAAAAATAGATTTTTAAAAATTTGGTATGTAGATTTCGTGTATTGGGTCCTGATAGTTTTGATTGCTCCACCCACTTTGATTCTAGTACTCATTCTTTTCTAGATTGGCTCAGTTAAGAGAACGTCGTAATAATTATTTTCTTCATTCATCTTGACCCGTTCCATACAGGGTTCATATATAGGGACAAGCTGTGAACCCATAGTTACTCGGTCGTTTTCTAAAAAAAAGGGGGGGGGCAGAGAAATACTACTGCGTACAACAAAGGCGTCCCGACTGAAGCTGCATTTCTGATGGAAGCGACGTAGTGCGATGACGGAGGCTGTGGCAGAGTCTTCGGCAGCCATTGTGAAGCGCTATCGCTGGCATTTATCTAGAGAAGCGCGGTCGCCGCCCCTTTGAGCCGCCTCCGGTCGATAGCGGTGGTGACACTCCGCCCCCAAGGCGTGTGCGCTTCGCGGCTGCTGCCCGCCACCAGGGCGAAGACTCCGACACCGCAGCCACCCGCTCACGGGCAGACGCCGCTCCGCACCGCGCCTTCCGCACTCTACCACACGCTGAGGTATCGCTCCCCGGACAGTTAAAGGGTTAAAGAAAATTTTACCTGCAGATTCCAATCTCACCGATGCCGTGAATTTCATTCACAATAAGCAGGTGACAGTGAATGCAAACACCTCAAATATCGCCTAAACGAATAAAAAAAAACTAAATGTAGTTTTAACTATGATCAGGTGAGTAATCTTTTGACGTATTCAAATGATTGGTAGCTTTTTAGCTTCAGAGACACTGACACTTTTATTGATTTCTTAAATTTAAAAAATGAGTAGTTCAAATCCTGTGAAACACAAAGATATTTATTTGATTTTAAATAAGATAGGGAGCAAAAAGTACTTCACTACTTACAAAATTTACATATAAATTAATTTAAATTATTTAGTCCTCGTTATTGGTCCAAATTGGCGTTATTGGCCTTTCCATAAAATGATACGGTTTTTCCTGAAAGCTACGAAAGCTCAATTTGACTTCCATTGCCGATTTGACACACGTCCCATTTCAGGAAGTTCCTTACCATCCTGCCCGTTGGTTATCCGTGGTTCACAACGGTTCTTAACAAACACGCCAGTTGCCATAAGATTTAATTCTATTATATTCATATCTGTCGTAAATTACATAAATTTAACTTTATTTTGTTTCGTTAACATTAGAGTGCATTGCTAGATCGTACACGATTGTGACTGAAAGTGCGGACGGCGTGACTGGCAAGTTCCTTAACAGTGAATACCACGATATTGTTAGCACAGCCCACGGCAACTACATGGTCAAATCACAGGCAAACGGGCCTTCAGCCCCGCCAAAACTACGCTCTATTGTAACCATATTGTTAATAACAAATAAAACTCTTTTCAATTCAAGATTCTTGCCAAAACCGTAGAAGTATGTTAGGTGAAACTTCTATAAATAGTGAATTTGGGTAACATAGTGAATTTATAGTATTTTATAGAGTTTATAGTTCACAATACATGAATAGAAATATAGTAAATTTGCGTAATATATAGAATTTCCGTATTATATCAACCATTTACTTTAAAAAACTTAAGAATTCTGGTTATACAAGTCGCTGAGAAATTTCAGTTAAATTCCATCAATTGGTAATTTGATACCTTCTCCTTCATTCTATCGGTGAAATTAAAAGACAAAGGATAATGTAAGCAGTACACACCGATTCTACTTCAATTCCACTAAAATCAATAAATAAGATTATTTCTAGATTTAAGAAATGAAAATTTGGTTTGTACACAAAAATTACCAAATTCACGTACGTTAAAGTTGCGGATACTTGCTTACAAACAAATAATACTACTTCAAAGATATTGATGGGAAATGTTATGATAAATAATGTGCATTATTTAAATTTTAATAATAAATAGTATAAAAATATAAATGGAATTTATAACTTGAAGTATATAATATGGACAATTTTCATGATATTATTTTTAAAAACTTTTTTGCTTACTGAAAGATACAGGGGTGCCCACAAGGGGGAGTCATGAAATCTGCGTCACAGAAAAAAATTTGCGGGGTGGGTGGTTCAAAATATGGTGGTTTTTTGAAAATTTAGAACATTAAATAGTTAAATAATAAATATACTTTCTAAAATAGCATATATTTTTTAAAAATCATAACAATGTGGTATTAATTTTTAAACTTTACGGACATTTTAACATGATAAATAATTTTAATTCATTTTCGAAACTGATCAATGAATCGTAAAAAAATCATGCCGAGCAGAGATCTAGTCCGCTGAATAAGCAGACCGGAGCGTGGGATAAGGGGTTGAGGGGTCACCTCTTGTGTATCAAAACACCGGGAGACTCAAACTCATCGCCTGGAGTAAACGAATAAGTGACAACAGATACCTGCCTCTCTATCTTGCAATGGTAAGATTACAAAACAGACACAAGAGATCTAAAAACAGTGTTGCACTGAAAATTCTTTCCTTTCCCTTCAGTATATTAGTTTACTGTGCGTGATCAAAATCGGAGTTCAATTTTGTATCTCGCCTTGTATATATGTATCGCCGTTCGGGAGCCTGCGTGTTTTTGTTATAGTGCTTTACCCGATTTGTGAGGAATTAACCAATTTTCACTCTGTTGTCAATAGTTTTTTCGTTTCTTGTGTCATAAACTCTTAGATACGATAAGTGGATAGAACTTTGCCAAAAAATATTTGAAATTAATGAAATAATCCAAGTACCTAAAGTGATGCGCAATAGTAGTGAATCTTCTAAGCCGTAGTCTGAGAAAGCGTCAAGCGCTGGTCAAGCGTTACTGCGTGCGGTTTACGGTAAGAAGAGAGGTGAAAGATAAAATGTCATTTCTCGAATTGTACGTTGATATTGACTTCTTTAATGTAAATTTCGTTTACAAATATTTGCAGTCACGCACACCTATACTCGTTAAAAATTATACTACATTTTTCTTGAGAATTTTCATGGCCTACGTTTCTTAAAATCGAGTGGCAAATCTGCTAAATGACTCATTCTATTGCTCTTAAAAGTGAAGAAGGGAACATGTATCTGAGGTGCTTATCCATTAAAAAACGATGAAACGTAAGAAACTTAGAAATCTCAGTTTAGCGCATATGAATCTGAACATATGTATATGGTATCTGAGTATAGTTCTTCGAAATTTAAAAAAAAAATCTGAGTATAGTTCTTTGAAATATAAATTAAAACCCAATTATGTATTGTAATCTCTTTTAAATTAATCCTTTATCAGTAAAATGGATATAGATGATTTTACGTTACGGCATTATCTTCTAGGGCAATTCCAGTCCAAGCATTCAAACTTTCAGAATTCAGAAGAGATTACATTCGGATAATTTGTAAATCTCACACCAGAAACTCTTGTAAACGTTTATTTAAGGAATCAAATATATTAACACTTCCTTACATTTATATTTATGAAACGGTCATGTTTGTTAAGACCGAATTACTGAAGTGCCAATCTTGCTTCATTCACGAACACAATACTCGCTATATTAATAATATTCATCGTCTTAGAGTGACAACCACTCTTTGCCAAAAAGGACCATATCTTTTGGGAATCGGTCTATATAATTCCCTCCCAAANAAATCTGCGGTTTGAAGCTACCTCCCGCACTAGTGCTTCTACAATGTAAAAGAATTTATTGATTTTAATGAAAGATAAAATCCGTCTTGTTCTTTATCACGCCATTGCTGTTGTACTTTTTTAATAACTTTTATAACAATTTCAAAAACTATTTTCTTGCATGTTTGTGTTGTGTCTTATGATTCATATTAATTTAGTATTGTGTGTACCTCAACTTTGGTACGGATGTGTACATTAATTCTGTAACCCCATCCTGACCTGGGTTTTTCTCGTTTTCCTTCGGCTAGAGGAGGATTTCTTACACAGGTTCTCTAGGCTATTGTCTATGGGCGCGTTTATTGAAACAAGAAATTGTGAATTTAGTGGTTTTTCCATTCTTAAGATTTGTAAACACTATACACAGAATAATCTGTAGTTCGACAATAATTCGTACATGTAAAATAAATTTTGTGTGTTAAATTACAAACATGTTCATATTCTATTAGTATTATAACTCGTAGCTAACTTTTTATCTTATCTCGGATATTTTGCTGAAATTTTTGAATCTGCCTCTGCCTTAGGGCCATGGATCGAAGTTGATGGGACGGTCCCTTCGTTGCTTCCGGAGAGTAAATTAGTTTATTGTCCTCCACGTGGTTGCAGTTTGACAAAATATTGGTTTTTTGACAATATATTTATTTATTTATTTATTTACAACATATTTTTACTTTTTCGTATACGTGGTCTATAGTCTGTCTAACCAAGAAAAACAATCGCGAGATTTTGACGGAAATATTTGTTTTTAGTGTCTCTGATACCGAAAGTGTTTTTAATACGATGTGTGTAATACCTTATAGCCAGTAAAATATGGAAAGGCGGTTCGCTACCTCCCTCACTAACACCACTTCTTTGTTCCCAATTGCTCTCTGGAATATAAACTTTCGCTCACACAAACATCCTTTCCCTTCGCGATCGGAATGATTCGCCTACTGAATATTTCGTAGTGCAAACTATTTTTTACCGTGAATGTAAAAGACAAAAAATTAGTTTTATTTTGGATTCTGCTTAAAATTTCTGGAAAACTTGTATCAAACAGTTGCCATTTTCAAAAAAAACACTTTCCCTTTATTTTATACGCAGGTAATTAAACTGCTGTTGTCAACATCAATATAGGATGCATGAAAATGGTTGCTTTTTTGTAGTTTGCGTACTATATAGATAAGAAATATAAACGTAGGCTTCCGCGGCCGGAGTCAATATAAGCTTGTTTGTCCGGGACAAACAAGCTTATATATAGATAAGAGTCTCAAAAATGTATGAGAAGGCATGCGCACTGGTTTTGCGAATAGGTTTTAATATACAGTTAGGGTAAATAAGAGGGATAAATTTGTAAAATATTTCTAAATTTTTGGAATATGTTTGGAAAAGAGTCAAAGCGAAGGGGAGTGGTATTGNGGTGGTCTCGTAGAGACTAAACTCCTCATCTGAGGCGACTCCCTTAGGAAGTACTTTATTTGGGTAGTATTTTCCGTTTCTGGTTCACAAACATAGAAATCTCTTAGATTGCGGTGAACCTCACCGCCAGGTAACAGATTAATCATGTTACGTCCGAGAGGCGAACGGGATGGCGCAGTCGGTAGGCGCATGAGCGCGTAAAGCTCCCGTTTCGATCCCCGGTCCCGTCTCCCATTTTCATTCGACGTAACATGATTAAATCATAATCTTTAATTATTCCTGTAACATTTCATGTTATTTAGTGAACTGTTTCTCTCTAATTTTCATCATTAGAGTCCAAATTTTTCATGAATTTTACATTATAAGCGTATTATCTGTTGTGGTTCTGGAGAAGCTACCGCACATGCAGTTCACTCGCGATACTACAATATGTAAGTGATTTTCTCTTCTTCCTTTACCAGCAGTGGACATTTCACATTTGAAGTGCTGACATTTTCCCGGATCTTTACAGAGGTCGAAAGTTTCGAAAAATGAGCAATACAGTTGTTAATATTAAATACTTACTTCTCCTTAATGTGGAAAATGCCAAATCGTTTACCTCGTTATTATCATTAGAATGTCAACGCAAATGGAGTACTTTCTGTTTATGAGAAGTAAAGTAATTAAAAGTAAAGTGTGAGAAGGAACTAAAAGCAATCAGGTGCAATAGAATCGAGTAAACATAAGTCTGTGTTGGAACCTGATTGAAAGTTAGTAAGGTCGTCACATGATACTCACCGTGTGTTGGGAAGAGCAATATTTCCTCCTCGGTAACATTATCCCATTCCGAGAACATTCCCCTCAGACACCTTTTCCAACACGCACCCTCAGTACGCACACGCGGCTCCGGAGGCAGGGCCCAATTAACCCCTAAGATATTCACAAGACGACAACCGCGGTGCTGGTGGTGGCTTCGGCAAAAGCGTTGGCAGCAGTGGCAATGGGGATGGTGATATTCACTGCACAATTACAGTGGTGGCAGCGTTAGAGATACTGGTGAAATCCTGGCGTCTGGAGCATGGGGATGAAGTTAGTTGAGTGGTGGTGAATGTATTCAATAAGGGTGGGATGGTGAGGTTGGGAGTGGTTACGGTTAAGATGTGATAAAGCTACAAAGAGGCGAGGATCATAGTTTACGTGATAGTGGCGAAGAGGAAAGGGAGGGGTGAATGATAATGATGGGAAGAGGAGTTGACAATGCAGAGTACTGGTTTAGACATGTTCACCCACACTCCTCAATGCCGCCACCACCACCAACACGTTCTTGTAAGCCTTTCTTGCGTTTCTCCCTTTCACTACCCCCCCATCCCTCGTTCCATTCCCTGTCTCTTGTTTCCAGCACCCTCCTTTGTTAAGAGCGCATCTCCCCCGACGAGACACATCACTTCCCATCCGTCGTACCATACTTCCCTTCGCGAATCGTCATCACGCCGCCTTGTCTTTGTGTACAGCCCTCGTTTCCCGTCATATTGTTTACGTGTGATTCTCGAAATCGGAAGCGCAGCTCGCGCCACACTCACAATGAGAGTTCCATTCATCGCTGGAATCCTTGCCCCACACTTATACGTATCACTATCTCATCTTTTCTACTCCAATCTTACAAATTCCGGTATTACGAATCGTATTCTTTTTCTTCTCTGAAACAATATGGAGTGGATTTTCAAGGTACGCATCACTTGCAAATGATGAAATGTCATCATTTGTTTTAAAATAACGGTTTTTATATATTTCTGGGGCCATCCCAATTTCGCACTCATATCAAAAACATATCCATAATTCTATCAAATATAGTTCTTTTGTAGTTACTTTATAAAAAGATCTTTATGAAAAACTTTATAATTGGTCACCAAATGTGAGAAAGTGACAAAATGTTCTTCAGCGATATAACTAGTCATAGCTAATCAATTACAATTTTTAAGTAGGCTCATGGAATATAAAAGATGTCGACTGAAAATCGATAATTTTATTTCAGATCCACATTTATTTCAATATAATTTATCACGATTCGTTTATCTCTATGCTCGCTCATGCAGCCGCAACCACGTTACAACTAACCCCTCCCCAACGCAAGTGAGGTGCGAAGACACGAGCGCAACGCTGTGAGCGGTAGAGGCGGGAACTAATTAACGCGGTGATAAAGGCTTACGCTTCTCTTCGCCTGTGCGAGATCTTCCCTCGCTTGTTTCCTTCGCCACGGCTGAAGACGGTGGGCGATGGTGGCGGTGTTTCTGGCGAGGGACGGAGGTTTTGGTGAAGGGTTTGCAGGAGGTGGCTTTTGGATGACGGTGGTGCTAGGTGGGTAGCCATCATTATGTCAGTGTTTATGAAAGGACATCTGCAACATAGATCATAATAATTGTAAAGATATCTTTGAAATTCGTTAATATTTCTATAATAACGTAGCAACACACTGAAGATTTCAGGAGTATCAGCAAAAGTTACTGGACTGGTTTTTTTTAAGTGAACGATATTGATATGCAAAAGTAATTGAAAATCTCATAGCAAAGACTTTAATAGTGATCATTATCAATGTGATGATATATGATAATAAGCAAGTACTTGCAAAATTCAGAGGTAATATCAAACGTCTGTATTTTGTCTCCTGAAATATTTGCTTAAAAATATCCCCGCGATGAAAGTTACGAAAATTGAATGAGCTCAGAGAAAAATACAAACGAAAGCCCATCTTCTCATCCGCAGCAGCAGTTAAAGTCTCCCAAGAAGCACTCGCGATCATTGAAAATAAAGCCCGCTGTTCCCTGGCGCCCCTCAAGAGCACTGGAGCGCAGGGGTTGAAATATTTATCACCGCGATTCTCCTTAATACTCACAGCAGGGGTATTCAGAGCTGCTCCGCTGAAAAGGGTTGAGCGCTACAACCTTACCTTCACCCCCTCGTCGCCTTCCGGTGGGTAGTGTCATGAACCTATCCCGGTCTCCGCGGTCGTTTCTCGCTCCCTTCTCTAATAGGGGTACAATTCGAAAGTAATTGAAATTAAAATCGGTTATTTTACTCGCTGCTGTATAAATTATTTCGTGCTATTCACGCCCCAGACAGGGTGCAGAGTGGTGACGACGCTCGTGTCGCGAGGATCGCGAGGGGGAGTACGGAAGAGTCGAGGGAGGAAAGGTTGCAGCGAAGACGCGGGATATGAGAGCACTTCCGAACTACAGGGACTGGAAAGAACTTTCACTTTATTTCTTCCTCTACCACGTAATAAACATTCACGAGATATTGTGTATGTACATTATTTTCAAACATTATTCACATAAGGATTAAATAACTTTGTCTAGATTCCTTTTCATCTCTCTCTCTCTCTCTCAAATAAACAGACTTTGACTAGATTCCTTTTCATCTCTCTCTCTCAAAATATGTTTATATACTTGTGTTAGGGACAAACCTCGTCGACCGTGCTAGGACAGCTGAGTACGATATTACATTCCAGAGTTAAAATCATCGTAATATTTACGTGATTTTTGTAAAGATTGTACATTATTGTAACACTCAAGAACTAAAAAGTTGTGTAATTCTCATTTCAGTTGGGTTATACAAAATTAGAGTAACCCTCGCTCATCCTGTCGCCATTTTCTTTCATGAGGTTCCTGGTTTTACTTATATCAATTCGTTGAGTTGATTTGATTTGACATTATTTTTGCACTGTGTTGTTCAGTAAATTTTCGCTTTGAAAAAAAAAACAGAAAAAGTTTGACAGACAGCTTTGAATAAATTATTTTTTATAAATAAATATAAAAATTCAAATATTGATTTTCGATTTACTCCACCTAACTAACATATCTTTCTCCTTGGTGTGAGATTTCGAGTATCATGGGTTTGCAAAGACGTTTAGACGAATGATATATATCTAATGTGTGCGGGTCAGTGTTGACTTATAACTCTCCAATCATACGCAAGAGAGGAAGAAAAATCTTCATTTTAGTCCGTATCACTCGTTGCCTCCTCACTCTCTCATATCATCCACTCAAGGTGCATTATTCCATCTCTAACTACTATTTTCGTTTCTTTCCCCCAAGGTTATTTCCCTCTCTTCAATATATGTGTCCCCAGAATAGTATTTCGTTTCCTCTCATCTGAAATTGAAATCTCACATTTTGTCAGTACGAATACAAAGGACGTTTTAGACGTTTTATAAAATCTCATTTGATCAATTGACAGACAGCTTTGAATAAATTATTTTTTATAAATAAATATAAAAATTCAAATATTGATTTTCGATTTACTATTGTAATGTATTTCGATCAATTGTAATGTCTGTCAATTGATCAAATTACAAGTTTGTTTCAAATAGAAGTAGAGAAACAAATACGTACAGTAATACCTTGAAACATGTTTCATATTATTCAATTTTAGAAACAAGTTTTAGTATGTTTCTTTTTTATGTTGTATACTTTTTATTTGTCATATTGTTGTAATTTTGATAATACTCTAATACAGTATTGATATATGTATTAGTTTTATATTGTCATACTATTGTCATATAATTGTCATTGTATTTTTCAGTGTTATAGATTATTGAATATTTTAGGTGTTTAATTTACTATTTTGACGCGTAATTCATTTAATTATTCCGTGGAATATTTGTTCTGTTATATATTTAGATTTATAATTGTGGAGGAAGAAGAGTTACGGCATGGACAATTTTCACCAATAAAATTCAATTCATAGGGAATATTATTGGCGTCGAACACAATGTGACCGCACTCAACTTAATTTGTTCATACAAAACAATAGGGACTCGATTATCTTGAGGCCTAGAAGTAACATAAAAAGAAAAGTTTTACTTTCTTTTACAATGACTGTACGAAAGGAGTGGAGCGATTGTGTCGTAGAGAAATTGCGCGAGTGATTCTCCAACAGAGTGCACTGCCAGCGTGATGATGCGATGCAAAGGGGAAGCTCTTCTTACTAAGTTATTATGATAGTCTCTTTCAAGAAGAGATCATAAACAACGAGAAGCTGCTTAAACGAATTGGAAGCGTCATTAAGAATCCTCTCACGGCTAATGATACCATCTAAAGTGTTTTATTCAAGGGAACCGTTCTTTAAAAAATTATAGCTATCTTAAAATAAGGAATTGCCATAAGTAATGAATATTTTGCATAAGAAAATATTATAAATATTTTACACTTATTTATACAATGATACAATGTGAATGCTTCAGTAATACTAGTAGATGGTATCTTTCGCTTCAATTATCTTATCTTTTACGAGAACAATCGCGTATTGGAATGGTAAATCAAATGGAAGAAGTAAAACTAATGACGATTCTTTAAAAAATAATAATGACGCACACGCCTCAAACACCATATTCAAATCAGTACAAATCTCTATCGCGAGATTTTAATGGAAAAGAGTTCGTGCGTGTAATGTCATCATTTATTTCATTCACTGAACATTTTCCCATATTCTTCACCATCATCTTGATTTACACCAACCTGACCTATATCAGGATTGCGACACACGAGTAAATATTCCAGATATCTTAACATAATATATAAATTACAACAAGGATATAATAACAAATAATTACGAAATGACATTATTTACAAGTTTCACTGCCGATCCCTGAAAAATGCAGCGAAAAGAAGAAGCACGTTCTAGGTCAAGTAGAAAACAAAGTCAAACGCAAACTCTTCACTACGTGTCTTATCTTCTAACACAAACGCTGTCCAGTTGGCGGTCCGCGGGCCATATACGAAACCTTTTTAACGCTCCGCATGTTATAGAACATTTTACATCAAATTTTTCATCAAACGTTGGGGGATACAACTTTGTAAAATAAATCTATGCTGTCTGAGTTATGTCGCAAGCCATGCGAGAGAAAATAGAAAATTGTGTTCGGAGTTGCCCCATCTTACATTATAATATGAAAACATTTTATTATAATACCAAATTTCACTTTCACATTATATCTGTACTGCGACTTCCTTTTCACTGATTTGATAGAAAAACTAAAACGTAAATTACAAGTAGCCCAGATCTCATGTATTCGTTTCATTTTTGATCTCAGGAAGTATGACCATGTGACAGAGTTTTTAAAAAATTCAGAACACTCACACTTGATGAACGACGAACGCTGTATTGCCTATATCTTCTTTATAAAATAATTAAAAAATGGACAATTGAGTTTTAGCAAAAAGTTTTTTTCTTTCTCTTTCTTTTTTTATCTTCTTTTCATTCTTTCTCTTCTTTGCTTTTACATTATCTCTCTCTTTCAGTACCCTAGTTTCATATAATCTTATGTAATATATAATTTGTAAATAAATTGTAATATGTATTTAGTAAGGTATAATCGTATTATAATATGTAATTTGTAAATATTGTCATTATGTAATAATTGTTATGATATCCTTGTTGCAATTTATATATTTTCCTATCTGTATTCATAATTATATTGTACTGTTACTGCTTTTAACCCATGTTTGGCACTAAACCGCCATCCTGATTGGAGTTTTGCTGGGTTTACTCAATCGCCTAAGGTTACACCGGGATGGTCCCTAGTATTGCTTCCCAGTTTTAAATGTAAATACAATCCTCCCATCTTGTATTTTACATGTAAATGTTTTAAAATGGTTAGACGGAAGAGCCAGAATGGTCAGACCTTAAGGTCTGAGTCTCGCCGAAATCAAGGTAATTTTATTATTATTATATAACATTAAAAATACTTTCACCAATAAAGAAATATATTATTTATAGTTGATAAGAATCAAGATATCGCTTTACAAATAAATATGACCTATTAGTTTTATTCTCCGGGAAACATTTTGCCAAATCCTATCCCATACCGATCCGATTGATCGAAAGTGTACAGGAAATGGTTCGCGGGCTAAGGTAAGGTAGACTGCTGCTGTTGGACCGATTCTGTTCTACTCACTAACTTTCTCAATCTTCCCAATTCTCTGAACTTTCACCTCATATGCCAAACTTATCTCTGGACGTCGAACGTAGCCTCGTCACATTCCTTCATGGTAGAGTAGCAATATATCAATTGAAAGCTGTCAATTGACATTCATGTTTTAGTTTGAATGATCGCAGCGTGCTCTAGCGAAGTGTGCGAAGCGGGGAGTGTGGTTCGTAAAAGGGGAAAGAACTCGTAACAGTCATTGGCGCTTTCTAGAGGCATCTTTACGGAGTGTGGTCGTGGTTGCTATATATATTTTATACAAAGAATACGCCATGGTTTATTCTCCTAATTGATGTGAAACATTTTAAGACAATATTATATAGGAATTATTATTAATATCACAAAGTTCAAAATTCAAAATACGATCAAAAGTGTGCTATGCTCCTTCCTTTCTCTTTTCTGACCTCCCTTGGTCACCTCTTGTTCTTTTCGATCCCGACGCTATTAGGGCTAGGGTATCTTTCATTTTCCTCTTCCCCCAGGAGACTTACATCTAGTAAGTACGTGTTTGGCGAACACGGGGCCGCGAGCTGAGTCTGGCATTGCTCCCACTTACTTGTGCCATGCTCCTTCCTTTCTCTTTTCTGACCTCCCTTGGTCACCTCTTGTTCTTTTCGATCCCGACGCTATTAGGGCTAGGGTATCTTTCATTTTCATCTTTCCTCTTCTTCTTTTTTTAAAAAATGTTTGTAGGAAAGTTTTGCGATATGTTGGAATTTGTGTTTTGAGTTGTAATGCAGGAGGGTTTTTAGTGGGTATGGCTGAGTCTTTCGGCGAGTCCCACACGCGGGGAGAGTCATGTCGGCTCTCCCTAGTGCGTAACTGCATTTTCCCTACCTGTACAAGTTTTAAGGGCTCTAATGACCTCGCTGTTGACGAGCCCTAAAACCCCACAAAAAAAAAAAAAAAGATCAAAAGTTTCAAGTTAGAATTTTTCGAATGCGTTTGTATGCTAAAAATTTCTGTTTGTCGAAAGAAATACATTTGAAACCACAACAGACATTTTTCACTGCAATTAGGTATCAAATTATTATATGAATTTAAATTTCATCTGAATTAAAATCTGTTTACTTTCCGAAATAATATACCTTCTTACAGTATAATTACTTAATTACTAAATAATTATACTTAATTTATCAGTCTAAGACACCCTAATGTAATGTAATTTAAGATTACATGGCCATGTGAAGCTTAAAGTGAAGAAATAAAAATTTTCCGATAGAATATGAGACATGAGAATAATAAACTTAATCCAGTCTTCTCGAAGCATCAAAAGTCATGATTCCCTTTCATGACGTCCCTCCTTGACAAGCTTCCTACTCTCCCTCGCAGAGGCATCATCCCTTTAGGCAAATGTGTCCAACAAAGAGATCGTCAGTCAGAGGAAAGACATGCATCCCCTGCAGCTGCTGCGACAAACTATTTGCGATGGAGCTCTTTGATCTACGTCGGTCGGCGAGTGCATGTCTGCAGCCACTCGTAGGCAAATGGCCTCCGTGGCTCTAGTTGCGGAATGTTTCGTATTTCTATTCGCTCCGATGCATCGAGGGTTGGAGCTACTTTCAAGGGTTTCAAAAACGAAGGAAATAACAATAGCAATATCATCCTAGTGGGATATTTGAGAAACTCAGTGAAACGACATATTGATACTAAGATAAAGATCGTTTTAACTTTATTAAAAGCAACAATATTGAACTTATAATAAAATAAAATAATTCCTAAAACTATTTTTGTTCTTGACCCTTGATATAAACTATATAAATGAGGTTCTTGAGGAAAGGTCAAACTTGTTAAATTAAGTCACATTTTTATACAACCAACGTATCGGCAAAGTTCGACAAAGTCGACGGTGTAGATAATTGAGGAGAATTATGTGTGAAATATGATATATTGTGCATTGAAATACAAGCCCTGAGGAAGACAATAAATCGTTAAAATTTTGGCTGTATGAAAATGTGATTTTGTTTTGGAAGTTTGATCTTTCCTCATGAACCTCCTTTATAAGATTCTAAAATATAATACTTAAAAAAATTCTTTGAATCAATACTTTTTCTTTTAATTCAACTAGCTGACCCTCAAACCGGAATAAAAGATTCTCATGGATATGGAATCTACAGATGAAACTATGAAGTATTATGATGCCAATTAGCAATAAAACAGCGGTTCCCAACCTGTGCTCGGAAGCCGTTCCAGAAAATGTTAGAAATAAAACTTAAATTAATTCTAAAACATAGAAAAAATATATTAAATAAGAAAACTGTAAATTATTTTCTGAGCGAAAATTTTTCAACTTGAATGAGTTCCCAGTTGTTTCTTGGATGTGACTCACAAAAAATCCATCTAGTCATAATGCGCTAGCTTACGACTCTTGTTGAAATGTAATTATCGAAATGTTTTGTTATTTATATACACTGCGTGTATTTTGATTATTTGCTTCATTTTATAAAATCGTTCTATAGGAAGAGAAAAGTGAATTTAAAGGAATTTTATTGTACAAACTATAAAAGTTATGTACATATATTTATTTAAACATTATTTTCGTTGTTTAATAATTTTTTATTTCTTTTAAATTTATAGAGTGAACGAAGTTGTATAATTTTATCTACTCTGCAGTTAACATTACTTCTAAACCTTATTTGTAGGACATAGGGTATGTATTAGGGGTTTCCCCATGGAAAGTAATTGTAAAAAGGTCAAAATGTTTGAGAAACACTGAAATAAAATATTGGAGAAGTATCATGCCATTTTGAATTATGTGTTTGACAGACAAATTATCGCTGAGATAATCTAAAGACTCGGTTGTTATTAATAACGTATGATAGTACAAATCAAATAAAAGATTGGATCTGATTTTAAATGTTGTTGCTTCTTCTTCTTAAAACATCATTGAGCTAAATTCAACTAAGTTAAAAACGATTCCTTGCTATGAGCAAGTAGTTTCTACTTCCTCACTTTTCTATGTAATGCTGTTCATATCACGCTTCGTGAATATTGAATGTTTTGGGAAGTCAATGGTTTCCAACTTTTCGATGTATTTACTTGATTAAAACATACTTACAAGCAATGTGCAATGTATGGCAATGTTTTGTTCGCACAACATCTGGAAGAAACAAGTTTGCTTTCTATTAAGAATAATAATTTTTTTCTCGATTAATACGATAAAAAGTTCCTGAAAACAAAATATAAAGTATAATACTACGTAATATGCCAAACAGAGGCATTGTGTCTATGTTCATGTGCAAACCATTCATGTGCAATGAAGTAAACCAAAGGGAGAGTGCTGTGTGGGAAGAGGGCTGACGGCTCTATGAAGGGGCAGCAGGAAGGTCTACAGCACCCTTCGTGGAGTACTGGAGAGGTGGAGTATCCATACCACTGCAGCAGCAACAGCACAGAAAGTGCACTCGCAAATCTAGACTGCAGTTTTCATTTTCGGCAGAATTCCTCCTGCTGAACGCGATTGAGGTGGAAGTAGGATACATCAAGGTGCTTTCGATTTTAAATAACATACGTTTTTGACACTTCTCGCTCTAAAAAAAATATTATTTACCGGAAAACAGTTTTGCTTATTTTTTTAGTGCAATGTCGTACCTTAGAGACGACCTGAAGTGGATTAGTTGGTGCTTATAACGTTTATGGACTGCGATTTAAACCTAGGTCGAAGGTGAATTTGTCGAAGGCAGGGTGAACAAAACGCGTCTTTTTCCGAAGATAGAAAGCTTGGACTGAAACTAGTACTTGTACCAATTACCATGAACACATATACTAGGATGCTGAGAGCTATAACAAGATTGGGTCCGCATAAATATTCAATAATCTCCTGTTCATATACTGATCTACCAATTAAGTTTAAAAATAAGTTCGCGATCGGGAGGTAGGTCTTAGTTTGCTTTCGTGTAATATTTTAAAATGTGAATAGTCCAACATCGTGACAATAATGTTCAACGATGATCATTAGAGCTTGGCGTTTCTAATTCGTGCGATTTCACTTGTGACAAGACGAGCTAACAAATAACCTTCCATCAAACATACAACAACATACAACTTCTAGCCCGTCATATTCATTTTATCTAAAGTATCGACAGTTTTTACATTCTACACGAGATAGAATAGTATTTTTTTAAGGTTACAATACTATGTCGAGAAAATCATTTATTCGAGAAAAATCTGAGAAAAAGTTATGTAACGAAGATTAGAAGAAATTAGCCATTGAGATAAAACACACGAACAGTTCTATGTTTATCTGACTCCGTCTCAATCTTGATACGGGTTATTCCCGTTCTGGCCTGAGAGTGGCACACTGGCTACTCGCTTTCTCTATCCCATCCGGGTGAATTGTGCAACACTGCCATGATTTTCAATCTATGAATTGTTTCTTTTTCATATGCCACAAATATATCAATTTTGTCCATTAAATCAATTATAGTCGCAAATTTCTAAAATTCTTCAGTATCTTATATCCATCCAATGCTTTGAAGACATATGTTATGAGACAGGATGAAGAAGAGAAAATGTTTGACAGAAATGATTCTATTCGGAACAAATGATTTCTAACCTATTAATTAGCGTAGAATATTGTTATGAACTAAATACTTGTAGTAACTGCTGTGACCTTGAATATTGGCGGCTCGGTGCCATTATGCTCCTAGCGTCGATACACATCACCTCTGTCCGTCGACACATCGCAACGTCAGCCGCAGTCTGTTCGTACGCCGCATTCAACGCGTCCTCCCCGACCCCTCAACCCCGCCACAGCATTAAAAGTCGTGCACTCGGTGATAAAACACGCTCCTGAGCTCAAGCTGGCGCGTCAGCGAAGCCGCTACCGCCACCACTGCCATCTCGCCCCCGCACACCTGACGGGTCCGACCTCTCCCACCCACACAACCACCCCATGCCATTCGAATTGTTTCAGAATGGCAGTGGCAGGCTTAGCATACGATGACAGATCGGACGCCTGAGGGCGGGGAAGGGACAGGATTGAGCCACGGGACGGGGTGTCGCGGATCGGGAGAAACGCACAGATGAAGAGGGGAGGAGGGGGCACGCGGCCACGGTGGTGGTGGCGGGAAAAAACGAAAAAAAAGAAAAAAGAAAAAAACGGTAAAAGCGCGCGCCCGAGGGACGGATGGGAAGGAGTATAGAGGAGTGGGAAGGGTTGAAACGAAAAAAAAGCAACAACAAAAAAGAAGCGCGCGCGCGGACAAACAAACAAGAGAGCAGCGAAATCCGTCCGAGTCCATCAGAGCGAGCCGGGGCAAACGCCGTCTAATACAGCCACAAATAAAGATGTACGGGGCGGGCGCGCGCGGAGAGAGATCGGATGGTGCGGGAGGGAGACGGGGCGGGGAGGGCATTAATCAAGCTTACACTTAATGCTCTTACGCGCCGGGGGCTGCTGCTGCCGCCGCCGCCTCCCGCCTGTCCGCTGAAGGGTTGGAGGGGCAGGGGAAAACTCGGTCGCTTGTGTGACCCGCTGCCAAACGACACCGCGCTTTTTATCGCCATATTTCTGTTTCATCCGCGTATTTATCCAGACGGGGCCGCCCTCAGCGAACGCGCGGGTTCAGTGCATATTTCTGCCAGTTGAACCTCTCCCCACCTTTCCAACGCTATTGCGAATGCTGTGGCGACTCGGACACGCGACCTGCCACTTCCCTGTAGTGGCACTGCATCTGACGTCGCCGCCAACACACCGCCTCAACACACCGCTCCATTGCATCGGCTCAATGTCAATGGAAATCTCAATCCTTCGAGAGGAATAACACACGCGCAGTTTTCATGTATTAAAGAATCTCTAATGCACGCGCGGACATTTCTTTAAGACACGTTATCATGGCCACGTTGCATTAGAGGAGAAACCATTGGATATTCTTATCACTCCTGTTAATTTAGTTACGTATGTTATGTAACTTGAAAAAGTTGTGAATAAAGAAATATGTGAGGAAGAAAGAAAATTTTATCACAACATAATAAATCACACAGATGTGGATAATCGTCTTTGTTGGCAATGACTTCCGTCTTGATATGTGTAATGACCGTCAATACAAGTAACTATGACATAGTCTTCTTTTGCACAATAGCTGCAGGTAGGTAACAGTTGAAAGAGAGAGGAGAAAAATCAGAGAGTAATGTCGTAGCTACGTTGTTGCACGCGGTTTTCGTTCAAGTTGGTCGAAGTGATAATCTTACGAGATATTCCCCAACACATCGGTTAAGAAGTAAAAAAGTGAAGAGGAATGAGACGAGGCAGATCATAGCACTCTTAAACATAGTCCATTACACCGACACCCTTTTCGTGACTCAGATGGTGGCGCTTTTGCTCATCAGCAAGTCATCCCGATTCCCGGTGACTTTTCACATGAATGTTCCAGTTCATGTAGCTGTGAATACTGAAAAGCGAATCCTCTATACACCTCCTTCCTCTATACACCTCCTTCTAGTATCAATAAATCTAATTATTACTAACTACTCCTACTAATAACTCCACGTGGGTCAAGTTGTTGGTAGACCCAACAACCCGGCTCACCTACTAACAACAGCCAACCACCCACCTCCTACGTCCTATCGCTTCATGTAGATAAGCTTCAATAGCACACTACAATTCCCATTTACAAATATTACAATGAAAAAATTACACGAACAGCGTGGAACACCGAGCAGAAGAATATATTCATTATCATCAGGATAGGAAACTATTCATTGATCGATATTTTGTGGGCAATGAAATAGAGTTAAAAATAGAAAAAAGGCTCGAGAACTAAAATAGAGTTCATGGGTCGTAACGGTATATTGACAGAGTGGGCAAAAGTATAATCATGTGAACAGTACATACGATAACAATGATTGATGTATGAAAGTTATGTGAGTAGTTTCCACTTCGTGATATGTGGACGGATAATGCAATGTTGGACGTATTTTAGTTAAAGAATACAAAATATTTTAGCTAACATAATTTGAAGGCTGAATGATGCCGTATGTGAGAATTATGGAAAATGAAGAGGCTATCTTTTCTCGAGTTCGCACTTGATTAGAAAGTCACCCAGAAGATCGAAATAAAAACAAGAAATATTATTTTATCTCTTTCTAATTTTTCCTTCAATAAAAAATCAATATAGCGATATAAAGTTTAGCTTCTAATTGAGCAATGCAGACAGTATAAGCTAACTTTTGTAGATTTTTCATGTGGATTTCCCGCGTCAATTTGTATTCGATTGACAATTTGTCAACGATAGTAGACTCACAATAAACATCGAGTGGAGTACAATGAGTCAGTAAAAATTATATTGATACTTCAACCATTTACAAACGTTTGTTGTTCTTATATCGGACGTTTAATATTCTTATTTGTTCACTCGTCCATGGGGTCACATGTGGACACCGGGTTTAAGTGCTACCAGCATTAGAACCTCTGCGGTCACTTATCCCCTGATTGGGGATATGACCCAGGTTCACCGGAACAGGCCTAGAGGATGTTCCGAGTAGAGGTGGGTGGTGCATTGGATAACATATCTGTGGCCAGAGCAGGAGGTCCCGGATTCGAGTCCCAATCAGTCGCAATTTTCACCTGGCAGTCGACAATGCAAACATTCATTTACGAGTAGGTACTCGGAAATTATGAGTTAAAACATTTTTTTGTGTTGAAGGATTTTAATATCAAACTTCAACAAAACGAAAATATGAAGTCCATAATTGAGACATAATTGATTTTACGGAATTAGGTAAGATGGTTTAGAGAGGAGGAAAATCTAAGTCAATTGTTCGTCAAGACCTCAAAAACCTATATTTCCATGAAACTTGAAATTTGTAGCATTTTGTTTTAGAAAATATTCTCAACATTCTTTAAAACTTTCATCATTTTACAGGCAATTCAAGTATTTCTTATTTTGATGTGAGTTCTTGGCATATACCTGAAATGAGTTGTTCAATTCGTGTCATGTACCCTGTGCTTTCATCTTAAAAGTAGGAGCCGACGGAAATCCTACGAAGCGAATGTCTCTATTCATTTACGGATTTGAATGGGAGAAGATCCACCACAAGCCTCTTTAAACGCCAAGGATTCTTCAGATTATGGAAGACCAACACCCGTAACAATTTTTTAGACCGTTGGGTCTCCATTCCAACGAACGAGAATTTCTATGCATTTCTGCTCCAATGAAATCTTTATACTTTAATATTTCAATTAAGAAAAAAATATAAAATTCGCTAGAACTACGTATCAAACTGATACAAACTCGATTTTTCATCTTGTCCTTTTAAAATTATACATCAAAATAAAAAGAAAGGAAGTTATCATCCATTTCAAATTACAACACAAAAATTTTGCGATTCGACCAATGTATTTCTTTTCAATACTTCGCCAACGTTTCGGTAACGAACGCTACCTTCGTCAGGGTTCAGTCAAAGGATAACCAAGTGAACAGTATACTTTTACCGAGCCCTTACAAAGGTAACGTTCGTTACCGGAATGTTGACAAAGTAAATAAAATAAAATATTGACCAAATCTCAAGAAAGTTTTGTGTTATTATCAAAATATTTTTATTCTAATCTTTTTATATTTAGGAAGGAATAGAAATATTTAGAAGGAATTTTCATAGTTAATATAAGATATGTCAAATATTATCCAAAATATTTAGAATGAAAAGTAACTATGAATGTTATTTACTTTATCAATATTTTAAAAGTATGGTCTACCATTAGAAAACTTAGTAGTTAAACGGTGTTGTGCGATCAAGGCGACATAGAATTAGTCTATTCACATGGAGAAATAAGCATGTGGTGATAAAAAGATCGATTCGTGTGAATTATTACCAGAATTTAATGGGTTCCTATGATAAATAATAATTCTTGTTCTCACGTTACCTGTATCACAAAGTGTTCACATGGGAGAATCATTTTTCAAAAAATAAATACTAGATCGCCTAACATTTCTCGCTCTTAAACAGTGTCTGCATGATTCACGCAGGTTCAGCGATCGTCTCAACTCATTTCCATGAGGCAAGGGTAAACAAGTAGGAGTTACCCGGAAACCCAGGATAACCGACCAAAACCGACCGCAAGTATTTGTGAAGTCGGTCAATCCAAAAACCAATCTGTTTGTTGAAACTACGCCATAGTAGGTATTAACTATAACGACGTCATTTCAATAACGTAATTTGTCAACCGATCGATTTTCATTTAAAGCGACTTCAGAAACTGATCGCATGTTTTCCGGTAAAACCCGAAAATATGTGGTCGGTTTTGGTCGGATTTTTGCCGCCCGTAGTATCAAGTGAGAGGATGAGAGATATTCTTGCAAAGAGCTTCAGTTTGTGCAACCAACTGATCGGGGACGGGGAAGAGTGGTGGGAAGGGGGAGGGTGGATGGGATGGAACGTGAACTTGACAAAGAGAACGCAGTCGTGAGTGCTCGACGTGAGGACTGAGGAGCCTCCTGGGGACGTACAGACTGACAAACAGGCGGCGCCCAATTGTCACAAAGCGGATTTACTTCAGGCAAGAGGATGCGCAAACCTACACGACTGAAGAGAAGGTCGATCGCTCCCGTCGATTTTTCACTCTCGTTTACAAGACACGCCGCTCCTTTTCAAGTGTTTGATCTTTAGTGAATTGTTGGAATTACTTAGGGATCAATCCGAGGGAGAGGATATCTTCATAAGGACGTATTGCAATATAGCAAATGCCCTTATTAATAGAGAAATTGCCACGAGAAATAATGTGTATATTAATGCATTATGGAGATTTGTTGCTGAAACGTGTGTTTGTAGAAAGTTTGGAAATCAGCATGGTGCGTCTTAGAAGTTAAGATATTGTGAAATATTATCAAATTATATGTACAATTGAGGTACAGTTGTATTAATATAAGACACTGGTTACAATAGAAATAAAATTTGGGATGTCACTATTGTTTCTGACTTAATGCATTTTATTGCATTTAATGCATTCTGACTTAATGCATACATACATATTGACGATTCTGACTTAATTACCTGGGATTTACTGAGGAGGAATATTCTCACTTATATGTTTTATGAAGTTGCTGCATTCCTTCTCTTGACTTAAGTAGGCCTACGTGGAGTTGGCTTCTATTTGACACATCCGGGTATTGACAAACATTTTTAGGGAAGGTTAAGAAACGTTACCGAACTAGAAGGTAAAATAATGCAATTTTTAATTCTTGTACGAAAAAGTTAAATTATTCAATTAGTTCGTGATGTCCCAAATCTTTCTTTGTCGGTGACAAGGCTACCTATGCTTTTCGGAAATAACACCGCTGACCCGTCACAAACTCCATATGGCATGCGCGTGGAACGTGTGGGGGAGACGCGCAGGTGTACGAGATATTTCCGTCCAGAAGGACGAAACCGGAAAATTTCGCTTAGGAATACCCTTGCTTCTGCTGAACACGACCTCCTGACTTCTTATCTCTGCCCCATGGAAAATCCCTCATTGAGCGCTCTCCATCTTGCAGCCCCCAACACCTCAATCCACCATCATAGATTTCACTGAATTGCTTTAAATGCATGTTTACAGTATTTACATGGCATTGAAGTTCACCTTTCGAGTCTGAAAAATTGAGGTTATGAGTGACCAGTTTCTGAGGATGGTACTGACCCTTTGAAATAGTCTGCCTAACAAGATGAACCCACTGCGAGAATGTTATAATATGTTCCATCCTGAACTTTTATCATATCACGTTGTCAAATGGACTTACTTTCCAAATTGTAAAATCTTAAATCAAAACATTTCTAAAATACGAAAAGAGGTAAGGTTTTTCTAAAAACATACCTAACCATGCGAAAAACATACATTAAGAGAACCTCCTTAAAAACCTCTTCTTTTGCTTTTTAATCACACGTCATATTTTCAGGACTATGCTTGAATTAAGTAGTAAACCCTGTCTGTATTGTTACCAAGCAGTATGATTTCACCACGGTCTCTTAATCTTCACTTCGAAACTGATATCTTCACTTATTGACTCAAAGGGTTTCGATGAATGTAGAAGATGACCTTAAAAACAGAAGGTTTTGGTGTCGGAACGCACTTTTATCACTACACCTTGTTTCTAAAAGATAACTTTTTGCAAGTACAATTTTTCACCTATAATACTTAAACAATTTACAAAATTACCTACTTTTTTCATAATAAATGAATTTATTTTTTCGTTTTTTTAATTGATTTCTTTTGATGTACAGTGAACCCACCAATTGTTACTCTTATGTTAGTACGGTTGCGAAATCTTCACATGGGTCCACTAGTATATCTTTATTATTATTATTATTATTATTATATTATTATTATTACTATTATTGAGACAACATGACTTTATTTTANTGACTTTATTTTAATTTTAAAAAAACAAAATTTGGTAACAATCTCCCGATACGTAATAAAAAAAAGGCGCTCTGAATTTCGCTGGTAAATGCATTCCCTTCTTAGGTCAGAAATTTGGGAAACTATAAACAAGAGAAGTCCCTTTACATCTCTTTATACATCCCCTGCGCACCGTGCTCACAGTTCAGCGAAGACCTTTCTTCCTTTCTGAAAACGATTTTTCTTGGAACCATGAACATGTTTTTCATGAATATGGATAGTGATGGGTTATTACAGTATTCCACCTGACAGAGGTAGGTTATTGTGTTTCTCTCATGCGAACAAGAAAGGTCTCAAAATATTTTTGTAACGGGGTCTCTTAAAAAACACCTCATGCCTCTACAGGACGTATTTTCATAATATACAGAGAGTGGATGTTTTAAGGCATGCATATTTATTAAAAAAACTGAACATTCAATAAAGAGACATTACGAAATAACAAAATATAGTTCTAGTATTTTGTTACGTATGCAACGATTACCTAGTATTTCGTCTTTAAGAAAAATAATTATAATATACCTAATGGCGCAAAAACAATACAATTTAACCCTGTGTACTTAATTGAAATATTAATGAAACTTTTTAATGAAATATTGTTTAATAAAAAGATTTTTACACAATATTTATTTACCTTCCTTTTAAATGTTAAGGTTTGTGTTGTTAAATGACTGGGAAGTTTAATGTATTCCGTTTTAAGACCCAAATTTTTGAGGCAATACCCAAATAATTTGGTAATATTACTCTGTAAAAAATTGTTGCTTGCTTCATATATGTTTCATATCTAGAATACAATGGAAAATATGAACATGCAATAACATGAATGATAAATATAGACGTGACTACTTAACGTTGCGAAGTAATTACTTCTCCCTATATCAATTTATCATAGTCTTACCAAAGGTTTACCCCCTGGATGGTAATTTAGTTTTTAAACGTTGTCAAAAACATTCTTGATGATCAATAGCATAATTGTAAAAATTATAGGGGATAATGTTTGATCACAAGCAAAAACCACAATCGAACGAAAAAATATTGCAAAATGCTCCGATGATGATTGAATTCTCAAATAAGCGTAATGTGAGGAATAATTAATAGCAAAAAGTGACGCATCCATTTCACTATTTAGGGAAGAAACATGTACCAATTTCATAAAAGTTCATATCAGCTTCTTACTTGAGAAAAGTATTCACTTGAGATTTTTGAGAGGCAATTTAAACTTAATAGTTGATGGAACATATTAAACTTTGATCTCAGTAATTGTGTACTGTTATATTGAAATGTGTTGACATTTTAAAGGAGATTAAAAATATTTATTATAACATATGTTACTTTTTGTGTATTATTGCGCTACCAAATCTGACAACATGCAAAAATGCTTTAATTTTTCTAAATTAGAATAGGTTGATCTATTAACCGTGTAAGAAGGAATTTTGAGATCGTCAAATCGTAAACTGATCTTAATGTTTCATTCTCCAACGAAGAATTATTATTTAATCAAAATTCGACAAAAATTAAGAAATGTAATTTTAGAACTATGTGATAAGTATTTTTGTTTCATAGTAAATTGATGAAATAATCTACAGTTTAAAATATACTTATAAAAAATTCAGTTTAAAAATTGGCCCAATTAAGAAATAAAAATCTTCACATGTTCCAATTTAAAGAAGTTCAAGATGTAATTAAATTAATGAATCAAACTTAATAATTCTACACATTTCGCTATCCCCTCGAGTATTAGCGACGAATTCAACCTCTACCCAGCACCTATCTCTGTCGGAGGCGGTGGCACAGAACGCAGAGCTTAGCCCCAAACGCGCAATGCGGCGACCTCACCTCACCTCCGACGGGGGTGAGGACTGGGGACAGACAGACAGACGGTGGTGGCAGCGTTCGTTCGTTCGTCCCAGAGCGAACGGCAGGCAGGCAGGCAGGGCACATCCTGCGCACGTTCCCTCACGCGGCAGCGATAAGTTCAGCCGCGCATTACCAGTCTGTCGCCGGGAGGTACATATTCGGATCAGCGTTTGAAGCGGAGTCGAGCGCCGGCGCCAGTGTGGAAACTCAGTCCTTCCCCTCTTTACCGCCACCTCCGACGAGTTTCGTCGGCGTAATCCCACGCCGTCGCTATTCCTCCTCCTCCTACCACCTTCTCCACTCCATCCCATCACCCAGGTCTCGTCGCTTCCACCGCCACCATTGCCACGAGCACCGAGGTAAAGCTCCCAGTATGAATAATTCTCAGCGACTTAACGCGCGCGACCTATCCCCGCTTCCGCCCGAGCTCTCTTCTCCGCTCCCTCCTGACGCACCCACCTGCGCTTTGCTCGATCGACGGTCTCCCCCTTTACTCTCCCTTCACCCTCTCGTTCCTCGGAACACAGCGGAGTACAGCGCGCCGTTCGCCCAAGTTGCGGGATAATTTTTCGGTTAATCCGCGGCAGATCACAGGCACAGAATCCGCCACTGCCAGAACCCGACCTCGACGTATCTTTTTTTGTCTCCCTCTCCGTTCCTCTCCACTTCGCACGCGCATTGCTCGTCGCTTTCCCCCCCCCCGCCCCCCCCTCTCGTAACCTACACCTGCACGGACGAAAACGTTTTCGCGAGTCGCGCTCACGCACGCAAGCTCACGCACACGAAAACAACGACGGAACGAGAGACAGAGATAGAGAGAGAGAAGAATAGAAAGATAGGACTGGGAAACGCAACGGCACCGAAGTTGGATCGGAGTCGCTGTCGCGTGTATGTGTGAGTGCGTGCGTGCGTGTGCAAGCGAGCGAATATTGCGTACCGTTGAACGCCGAGTTGTGTGCGTCAGATGAAGAGAGAACGAGAACGTGCCTGAGCAGTTCCACGCACTCAGGCGGCGTGGAAAAAAAACAACAAATACTTTGGAAAGAGAGAGTTCACTTGATAACAAGGTGTGGGAGAGAGAGAGGGAAGATGATGTTAAAAAGAGCCCGACAGATCGAGATGCAGACAGCGGATCGGGTCGTCGTGTGGGATGAGGCAGAGGGATCGGCACGACAAAACAAAAGCCGGTGGACGAGACGCGGAATTGCAACTCATCTGTCGCTTTCGCGCTATGGAGTGGCGCGACGGTGGCAGTCGGAAAGGGGGAGGGAGTGATGGGGGCGGCGGGATTGACGGGGGCGGTAGCGCGATCCGCAGTCGAGTACGGAAGCGCGGAGTCCCACGAAATAAAAAAAAAGAGGGAAGGGGCTTCAACCAACAAGGTGGTAATCCTTAAAATGACAAACAGCAGTAGACAAGGCCCTCGCTGTCATTAGGGTACTCCGCTTGTGAGAAGAGCTGATGGCAGCGGAGTGGATGGGGGAGGGGAGATGCGTCAGTGAGCGTGTGTTGTTGATGCGGGGAATGGAACTTCAGGCTTGCGTAGCCCTCAGGATGGAGTCGTTTGTGATAATGCGTATGTGCGAGGGGCTTTTCAATTTTTGATGAAGCCTGGGGATGCGAATCTCCGACTAGTTCCCGGGTACAGTTTGAGGCGACGTCGGACTATTAGAAGGACTAGAGCTCTAAAACGCGTAGAGGCAGCGGCTGACAAATTCACACGTTTCGCTGCGAGTGCTATGAAAAGTGAATGCGTGTGATTCTGGTAGGCAAACACGGGTTCGACTGCTGGGAGCCTCATTCGCGGGAATTGCATCTCAATTTATTCAAACTAGGCCATTTGGATTTCTCCTTCGTCAGTGTGTTGTCTAGCCATTTATTTTATTTGAAATACCAATTTACGTTTTCGGTTTTCTTAGTTCAAACATTCAAATTTCTTATGACTAAATGGCATAGTTTTATTTACAAAATTATTTGACCTTCTATCTCTTTAAATACATTTCACTTTAAAAAGCCCCTAAGTATTTGTAACATCCATCTTTAATAGTAAAAATAGAATGCAATTAATAATGATATTTTCGAAATTTCTTCACTCAATACCCAAAACAGGTATAATCTTGAAATGGAATGATGTTAGTATATTTATGAAATACTTTAAAAAAATACGTTGATGCCATATTAGACAAAAGAGAGTTATTTCATCCAAATTTATTTTGAAAATTTTAATATAGCTTTGTGTACTAAAAGCACATTGACTTGTGCGAAAATAATACGTCGTTTCTATTGTTTTCTTAGCTCTTTCATGTTTTACAAAGATAGTAATTGCTACTAATTTGCACGTTAGGTTATGCATTTATTTTCCTATCAATATTTTGTCTACTCTGATACAATTAGTGACTCCAATTTCATTTCAACATTTCGAACTCACATTTTGTCATGCAAATTGCGCGAAAATATAAACAACTTTGCAATCAAACACGCATTCGTTCAATCGAGTACAGTATGATACAGCAGAAACATATCTACAATATTTACGAGTTCGGAAGCTCCAATTATGTATTCGGTTTCATTTTGCAACGGCATCCGAAGGTAAAATAAACAGTCATCGAGTATTACATCGTAACGCTGAATAGACTCGCCTACTTATACTGAACTCTGAACTACAGTGGTGAGTTGATGAATTATCTCTACGTGAACGATATAGATTCCTTTACCACAAAAAAAGAGCCTTGTACTAACATCATATATAGACAAGGAAGTCTAATAGTTATGACCAAATAAATGAATGAAAACTACCTATAGTCATTGGTCACGGGAATTTCCGAACGTAACTCAAAAGAATTTGGAAAGAGATAATGAAAAATGTCCTTGCGGAGACGACGCAGAATGAATGTAACATTTACTTTGGGGGTGCCCTTTTATGACGAAGAAAGACACGATGACATAAACCACTTTATAAATCAAGGCATCATTATACAACTAAGCAAAACTGTAGATTTTTCTGAAAAGGAGCACAAAAAGTCTAAGAAATACGCGGACAAGATGTGAACAGTTAGAGATGTAATTAGAAATGGTGGACTGTGATAACTGAAGAGAATGTGTCAGTGACGAAAAATTATGAACTGCTGATTTTTATGAATTTTCAAGCGTTAATGTTGTTCACTATAGTTAAAATTGTAATGTTGTTAATTACAAAAATTAATGTATCGATACTGTGATAAACTGTACTATGTATTGATACTGTTAAATATATGGACAAAAATAATGATAGAATACTGCCTATAATGTGAAGTTCGTCCAGTTTTTCTACCAACAAATGAAGGATTAATTTGTTCTTTAATAGTATGACGTCAAATTCGGCTGAAGCGTTCGGATAAATTTTCTTGTTCACGAAACCCTTCGTTTTAATACTTGTATTTTCATTTGTTCACCATAAAATTAACAAAATCACAAAATAAAACACTAGTTTTACAAACACAAAAGAAGTGTAGTGAAGTGGGTGAAAGTAAAAGTTCTGTCTCAAAGTCACAACTGTCTCAAAAGGATAAATAACGTCATTCAAAACATAAGAATAAAATAATCAACCTTGCTCCTTTGTTCATTGACTTTTTATCCCTTTCATGTAGTGGAGCATCATCCTGGTATTCATGTAATTGCATGAATTCGTAGTTGAAATGTCTCTTACTTGAGTACTTAGCTGTCACATGGCAGGTGAAACAGTTTCATCCACTTTTTGGCATCTCCTACATAGGGAATAAGCTATTAAATCAATGTTGTGGAGATATTCTCTTAGTCTACTGTGTCCTGTTATTAGTCCAACTGTCCAATGAAGTAAATCTCTACTGATGGTAAGCAGTTCTAGTGCACCGCTTCTTGTTACCTCTTTAATGAGTGCTGTTGAGTGCTGGTGACCTGATACTGCAATCCTAACATGTATACAAAAATTTCAATACATGTTTCTGTGGTTTATGTTTTTTTTATTACAGTAAATCATAACAATTTATAATTTGGAAAATAGACGTCCAAAGAGTTGTTTCGAAATCGTAAAATATTCATTCGAAAAATAAAACATATTTAATGAGGAGTTACGAAGAAATAATTTAGGTAGTGATTCTTGATTCACTTTTTCATGAAACAAATCACTTATTGGCAGAACTAACGATTTATGGCTGTCTCTTTTCAATTCAACATCAACCATTTCTGAATAAGGAACTACTTTCTCGAATTTTTTTAAAAATATATCACTAAACATTTACTATTTCTCATGGCGAAATTTTAAAAAAATATTTAAGAATTAAGTTAGGACAGTGTTCCAGTCAATCTGAGTCGAACCTTTTAGGATTTTCTAAACGAAAAATATTAAATAAATTAGAAAAAGTTATTTTGTGATAACGATCAGAGGCAAGCGATTTTCAATCATGAATGAGCTATTGATATACGGCGGAACTAAAATGTTATCAGAAATAAAACCGATTTGTAAGCCTCCATCATAGAGCGTTATTCTGGGAGCGCCAAGCGCTATGTGGAGGTGGGCACAAGGGAATCTGTTGGGAGAAAGGGTGCGTTGGAGCGGCGCAGGAAGGAGGATGGGGGGAGGCCAGCGGCATCGCTTTGGCGTCGCGTTGCACAGACCGCGCACCGTCGCACCGCACTGTGTGTCGAGCCGCGGTGAGCGCATTCCATTAGTGGGCAATTTGGGCTCTCTTTCAGAGACCAGTGGTGGCGTGCCGCCCTCATGCCCTTCGTCCCTACCCATACCTTTGCTTTCCAGATGCTCCGCACATCGCTAACCCTCGTAGTCGCTTCATCGCATATCCGCCGCTCCGCGCTACGCGGGATGCTACCGCTTTCAGAATAGAACATTTCCCTGCTACAACTACTCTGACCCTAATTTTTTTCTTGATCTACCTATCTCTCAATTGGAACATTTTGTACATTTAATTACGAACTAGATCCCTCCTTTTTTTCCACGTGGTCATGCAATGTTTATGACTGCTTAAGACAAAATATTTTCAAACCTTTTTCCCTTCTCGTCAACACTACGTGTGTTTCTGGTCTAGGAGATATATGCATCTAGTGATATTTTAGGCAGGGAAAAGGAAGGTAAACAGAGGTTTTACCGATATGCCAGAAACCTTAGGGGAAGGAAAGAAGAAGTACCTTTCTTGAAAGATTCGGAAAATAACAATTCAAAAGTATACAAACCTGAATATAAAGCTAATCTACTCAATAAATACTTCGCTTCAGTGTTTAGTGATAATTCTGAAGTCACAACAATAGAATGTAACAGAATATAATTCCTTTAGAGACAGGGCGGGTCATATCAGAAAACGTCTAAGAAACTTAAAGAATAAAAAATCGGTAGGGTCAGACGGGGTTACCACAGATATTAAAGTTAGGAGGGGAAGCGATAATATCATATACAACTCGCATTTTTTAAGTTTCAATTAATACTACGCAATTACCACAAGACTGTAAGAATGCAATCATAGTTCCGATACACAAATCAGGTAGTAAAATTTCAGTATCAAATTACAAACTTGTGAGCTTAACATCGGTTGTATGTAAGATAATGGAACACTTAATAGCAAATTATTTAAGAGAAGAGTGGGGTAAAACGGCGCTATTACAGGACAAACAACATGGGTTTCGACCGGGATACTCGTGCGAAAGTCAAATAATATCGTTATGTCAGGACATCGCAGACACGTTAGACAAGGAACAGAGCATAGATGCAGTCAGATCATAGATTTTGCAAAAGCATTTGATTTAGTACCTCATAATCCATTAATTCAGAAAATATCAAATACTGGCATAGATAGAAGAGTAGTAGAGTGGATCCGTGAATTTCTACGTAATCGGACGCAAAGGGTTAGGGTTTCGGAAATATTTTCGGAAGATGTGGACGTCACATCAGGGGTGGCACAAGGCAGCGTTTTCAGACCTTTACTATTTATAGCATTTATCAACGACCTACGTGAGAAAATAAGTTCAAATATTAGATTATTCGCGGATGACAGTATAATTTACCGAACAATAAACAACTCTGAAGACAGGATAACATTGCAACGAGACCTTGATGAAATCCACAAATGGGTAACTATAAATCAAATGAAAATAAATTCAGAGAAGAGTAAAGCTATATGTTTCACTCGTACCCGCTTAAGGCAAAATTGGTCCTATGAAATCAGTTCATATCCAATACCGGAAGTAAATTCATGCAAATATTTGGGTATCATGTTTAAGAATAACTTGGAGTGGTCTGATTAGGTTAACAGCGTTGCACAAAAAGCTTGGAAGTCTCTAAATTTCATTAAACGAATTTTAAAGAAAGGCAGTAATCCGACAACAAAAGAGTTAGCATACACAACCCTTGTTAGGCATCTACTGGAATATGCATCAGCAGGATGATATCCTTATAGAAAATATCAAATAGAAGAATTAGAAAAAATTAGGAAAAAAGCGATTAAATTCATAAACAAGGGTAATAATGCGAATAATTATATACAAATAGAACCTCTCCAAATTCGTAGAAAAAGAGCGCAACTGGGATGTTTGTTCAGTACACATAAAAATGAACCAGCTTGGCGAGATGTGAAAGAGCGTTTAGAAAAACCGACTAGATTGGGTAGACAAGATCACTTTTTCAAAATTCATGAAAGGAAACAATAAACAGACGTAGGAAAATACTCGTTCCTCAATAGATCAATCAGGGACTGGAACAATTTGCCTGTGGTTGTCGTGGAGGCGCTATCGTGTTCAACAACCTCTCTTAAATTGAAAAATGTTGTAAGAAAAGGGGAATAGACAAATTAAAAGGATTAGGCAAGTTCGGGGAGAATGGATACGTTAGTGCAGATGGGAAGCTAGTGGAGTAATAGTGGGTAGTGAAGTGAAGTGATACGAGGGAATTAAGTGATTTAAAAAAGGTAGGTAGGGAAATGTGAAGCGAAGTGAAGTGTATGAAAGGGGTAAATCGAGTGTTTGGGTCATCAGTGAAATAAAATGTTCAGTAAATGTTTTTATCAATTATTTCGATGTTTCAGGATACAGAGTTTTTTTATATATTTAATACTTTAATATAAGTTGAATCATATAGTTTAATAATTTATTTACCAATTTTTTATTTTATTTCTCTGTGATATGTATTTTGGTATTGTATTTTCTTATATACTGCTACCGGGTAAGATCTGCCCAATTGCAGTAAATAATAATAATAATAATAATCATCATCATCATTATTATTATTATTATTATTATACGCAAGGATACAAAATATTCAACCTTCCAATTCATGTCTGTGTTCTTACGGTGCATTCCCCTTCACAACTTCCATGAACTATGTCATGGGAGCACCACAAATAATTCAGCTAATTCATCACTACCATTCTAAAAAGAGCATTCATGTGTAATCTGTTCTTAGGAACACTTTTTGGGTCCGTATTATAAGTAACCCCTAACTTACTTATGTGGGCACTACTTATGTTTACCAGAGATTGCCATCTATATTCATCGATATACATTTGTTTCTGAAAAATGTAGGGAAAAAATATTTGGAGAATAATGAGATACTTCACTCTTTAGAAGAAAAAGAAGGAAAAGAGAGAAAAGAAAAGAAAGAAGAAAAGAAAGAAAGAAAGAAAGAAAGAAAGAAAGAAAGAAAGAAATTTTAACTGCATGTATTTGTTTTTCTTCGACTTACCTTTTTATTTCTGATTATAAACAATCTGTTTTACTTTTCAGTTCAGTTTTTAAAATGCTTTAGATACATCTGCGTGTTATACGAATAAGACTTTTCTGTATGTGATGGGCCAAAAAGTATCACATTTCTGCACCAAAAATCAAGACCAGCCCTCAGGGAAGTTTTGTTTTCACCAGGTGCAAAGGTGGTCACTTGACACCGACATAAGGAAGAGCGTCAAAAGTCCTTTCGAGTATATGGTGTGCACAACACACTTTAAAAGCTCAAACGTGAGAAAGATGTTAGATAAACTAAAATATTTTCAAGGAAGTGACGAAGTCGGCAAGAGAGGCATTACACCGTGAGTACAAGACGTGGAGCACTTCACGAGTCACCCTCTAAGAGAAGACAGTGTCCGAGGATACAGTGGCAGCAACCGTCGCATCATGTTCGTATACTTCATTGCTCTCAGCTCAAGGGAGTGGTTGCTATGGCGTTTTTTGTACTGACGTGAGATATTTTGTGCGTAGAAGTAGTACGGTACTCACAAGTGACTTCAGATGAGTATGGACCCGGTATCGCTTGCGCTTTTATCCGGATGGTGTCAATGTTTCATTCTGCAATTATTTTATGCCACTGCCATTTCCCTACTTCCCCCGTCAACAAATAAGGGGTTCAGGAACAATAGTGTAAATTTTTAACTTCTAATTTATTTTCTCTCTTTAGAAGTTTTTTTTCTTCAAAATATTTTCTATGTTTGCTTTTACTCCTTTAATCCTATACAAAGCGTTGAAAATGAAAGCAGAGATGTGGTTTCGTATGTCATGTGGCTGGGAAATTAGAAGGATCCCGGATGTCCTTCCCGACACTCCTCCCCGGGGTGGATGATGTTTGAATGATTTTGAGGACGAATGAAGGTAAGTGAATATTGTGGTAGATTGAAAAGCGGACACCTGTTGCGAACCTGCTTTGTCCGTCAGTCGGGATTTGAACCAACGTCACCATAGTTAGGTGAATGAGCTATCCACTACGCCTCGGGTAACCCCCATTTTCATAAATATTTTGATATGTTCTATAAATTCAGGTATTCTGAACCATTTTTCTTTAGATTGATACAATTCTCTGATGTTGTCAACATACTGGTTGAGTCTGAATCTTTTTTGCATGGCAATGGAACATATGACTCGTCTCGTTCTTCGTGGCATATAAAACATATTCCGATTCTGCTTTTCCCATTTGATGTAAAGGGGAGAGACAGTATCAAGCGTACTCGTCAGCTGGGGTGGTGGGGGGAGGAGTGGGGACGACGACGACAGGTAGAGCCGCCACAGTTGAGAGATATGTACATGATTGATACATACAATTTGAAATGCTCTAATACAGAAGATATAAGAAAAGACAATGAAAATTCTAAGACAAAAAGATACAGAATTACGAACAGGGATGATTGAGATACTATGTATAAAACCATACCAATATATAAATGCGTAGAAGTAGTACAATATATAAATGCGTAGAACGTAGAAGGCGAAAGCGTACCTGTCGTTTTGTTTATTACGCCTAACCCACAGAACCGATCGTGATAAAATTTGGCAAAGATATAGTTAAGTTACTCAGGATGAACATAGGTTAACGTTTATTTTTAAAATGCGTGAAAAGAAAGGTAGAAAATGATTTTGACCATAAATGTCGATGAAATCGGGAAAAATGAGAGGTATATTCGCTTACGTCGCCTGAACGGTTAGAGACAGGTGACAACTATGAGTGGCAATATTGTTCACCTCAACAAGTTCTATAAAAAAGTCCGCGACAGCATATATCTATCTACAAAGGTTTACCTACTTTATCGAAAAAAAAAACGTTATTAAAAATAAGAGTGTAAAAACATTTCAAATTTAAAGAATAATTTAAGAAGGAAAATATCAATCATCATCATGTTGAATAGTTGTTTTGTTTGGTGCATTTAACAAAGATTAAAAACATCTTTAAATCGTAAAATGTGGACGAATAGTTTAGATTTTAAAAGCGTTTTAACGAAATAGTGCAGTCGCCCACGCGGCTCCCAGCGAGTGTGTTCGTTGGTCTCAGGAATAAAAAGAAAATTCCGTGCAACACCAGGTAACAGTTAGTTAAGAAATAAATATATTGATACTTATATTTCATTATAATAAAACATTTAATGACACTCAGTTAGTGAAGAGTTGACAATTGCTCTCGTTCATGGTAAAATCTTTAGATTATGTATTCTTAATGATGGAATGTAAAACTGCAATTCTATGAAATGTGACTGAATATCATTCTTATAAAATTTGTTCGTAATTCGTAGTTCTAACAATTGTAGCACTTTGATCATTTATCGAAGTATGATGTCATATTTCAATTTCCCCTTCTTTCATTAATTTTATTTCAATACTACTTAGTTTCATTAGGAAATAAACTTTTCGCTGTATTTCATTACAAATACTTCACTACATTTTATAATAAAATTACTATTGAGCAGTTCCAGACAAGGGGAAAAGATAAAAGTCAATATTTTATTATTTCAAAGTCATCTTATTTCCATCCTTTCAAACATAAATTTTCGGGTCATAGTTATTTCCTAAAATTGTATCGTATGTTGTAATGCGTATTTCATAAGGTCGTTTATGTTTAACTGCAAACAATGATTTGAATACATTTTTTCTAACCTATAAAATCAAAAAGAAATTCAGGAATAAATGTGGTGTCAAATTATACCGCATATGACTTAAGAAATGAACATTTTCCATTTGCGTAATACATTTTCCATTTCCAAGCCTCACGACGATTTATACGTCCACTCCATCTTTTTGACTGTCATAGCAATTAAACCATCAACTATAGGCACTTATGTTAGACTAATTACACAGAAGAATACCAATGTACAATCATAAAAAGTATGAATGTAAACTACTCCCTGTAAGTAAAAAATAAAAGAAATGCGGTATAATCATCCACTAAGATAGACGAGTTGATAAAGGTTTATCACATTCCCACACACTTTTAAATATCTGTACAGCAGATACATCTATAGACTACATACGATACTACGATCTTGTCTAAGTGCTGATACCACGGTGGTATTCAATACGAACAACCCTCCTCAGGACAAAACCAGCAAACAGCATTACATATTTTAAAAGAAAGCTCTATACTGGCTCTATATACCACATTCTATAAACACACTATATCCACCTACATTTCAGACAAAAACGTAATCCCAGACTAATAATACTCCATTGCATATTTTCCAATGATAAGATTTTTTTCAAGGTTTCTTAATAAACGATCCTTTGACATGGAAAACATGACAAGGACGAACAAGAGATGCATACGCAGCACTCAGTAAATTTTGATCTCCAATAAATTGTATATCCACACTCCATTCCAATATTTCCAAAACCAATAAAAAAATATTCTACTACTCTCGATTACCTACGCCTGGAGAGATGGATTACAGTGTGGAGAGGTGAGGCCAACTCACTTTCTGATATTCTAAAGTAAAATTCTGCATAGCCTATCTGAACGTACACCCCTTGTTCATTCGAACAAATAATTACTCTTGCAGAGACAACCAATCATATAAACTATCAAAGAACATATCTTGTCTATTACACAATTTCTTACATTTTGTTACTTATGTCACCTCGGAGATTCAAGCAAAACAAGAATCAGTTCAAAGGCTCAAGGCCTGAAAAGATTTTCATTAATAATTAGTCTCTAAATCACTGACACCAAAACTTCGCACAAAAATATACAATAACGTAAGATTAAGTACGAAGCCCAAGAAGATAACCTTCCTAATATAAGATGGTCACTTGACCATATATTTGTAAGATATTATCATACTCCAAGCAGTCATTTGAACTAATCTTATTGTTATTGTAAATAATCAAAAATGAAAGAAGTTTAATGAAATTCTAAAAGCTTGAAATGTAAAAGAGTGCGAGTATAAGAAATAGAAATTGAAAATATAAGTGGAAGAAGAATGAAGTCAAAGGGGTAAGAATTAATATGCTGGAGATAAGCACATTACGTGAACACAAAATGAACGCAGGAACGAAGATTATATGTACATACGGATCAAAAGTCAAAGATGTCCACCTACATATGANGCGAGTATAAGAAATAGAAATTGAAAATATAAGTGGAAGAAGAATGAAGTCAAAGGGGTAAGAATTAATATGCTGGAGATGAGCACATTACGTGAACACAAAATGAACGCAGGAACGAAGATTATATGTACATACGGATCAAAAGTCAAAGATGTCCACCTACATATGATTATAATGTAAGATTTAAATAAAACATATTTCCATGCCATTCTGATACTAAAAAATGTTACTGCCCAACTCTCAATGCAGTTCTTATTTTATTTGAATTGAATACGTAGTATATTTTCAATTCTGCTATTATATTTCTCGTAAGGTGCGTTTGTCCATAATTTAATATACACAACCAAATACGCAAATTTTCTGCGTTATGATCTCAGAAGCCGCAAAAATATAATTGTAATTATATTGAAATTACATTCAAAATTCATTATGGTAAGTTAACATTCATATGAACAGAGAGATAATGCTCATTACAACAAAAGGCATAGGTTTTCTCTCAAAACAAGGAATATAATAAGAAATAGATAAATTAGGGGCAGTGTAAGATTTATTTCAACTTTCTCATTCTCACTAGGCCATAATACAATCCACTAAAATGCAATCATAAAAAAATACCGAAAATTTTACGTCTATCGGGTCGGCTTGTTTCATTTTTTTAAAACTCACTGTTTCACGTTTCATCGATAGCACTCGGACTTCGGCGATATGCACTGCACAATTGCTCAAACAAACTTCCCAACTCCAGAAACTCATGTGCGCTCTGGATGCCGATTAATGAACTAAAAATGAGCAACCACTCTAAAACGAAAACAATAGATCATCTATATGTATCGTCAATAGTCAATTCAGTTATTTATTTAATCAAAATAAATATAAAATTCATTATGCAATGTAGTTCATTCTGCAACATGAAATAAAAATACCCTTTGAATTCTGACACTATCACGTTTGCAATTTACTTGCAGTAATTACGTGGTTCTTTCTTTTGCTTTTCATCTTTCTTCCTTACTTGTCTTCATCATTTGAGTTTTTCCGGAATATCTATACTTTGTTTTTTATATTTCTCTGCACCTCCTGCAAAGCGAAGGTATGAGTCGAAGTATGGGAAATGAAGAATAGCGTCAGCTTTTGTGTAATGACAGTATAGCCGTATAGTGTTAATACATAAAATAATAAATAAAAATCTTTTTAAAAACAAACTTTTGTTTAAGCCATGAACTAAAATAAACAAAAAGTTCAGGTTCTTATTAAGGTCAAATGCCAATACCTCCATACATATTTCAAATTAGTAGATCCCAATAAAAATAAACTATTTACTATCTTTAACGCTGAAAATGATTTAATATTTTATGTTGAATCACTTGTCTTTAGAAAGTTTGTCGCGCGGACAACGTACAAACATATATACCCCCTTCAAGGGTAGATTTTCCTGAATTGGCACGATAATCATGTATTGTCACGTGAACCACACGTACTTGTAAAATTTCAGCTTGACTGGTACCTTGAAATTGACCCAAAATTATCAATTTTTAAACGGAAGGACAATACTTACAAACACACGTACAAAGCGAGTTAAATAAAAGCTTGTAAGAATAGCAATATCACCCAAAAGACACTTATCGACGATTCCAAAGTTCATTATTTATAAGACATTAGATCAATCAACAAATTCACAATAATCCTTTCAGATTCGATTTTAAAAATTGCTCCATAAACCATTTTGGGATATGTGATTCGAGCAATGACGTAGGAAGGATAAGGAAACGCAACTAGATCGTGGATGATATGCTGTGTTTGACCGCGTTAATAAACTTTCATTTTTGCATGAAGAGTTCCATAACATTTCTAGTTTACTAAAACATCATGAACTAAAACATCTAGTTTACTAAAACATCATGAACTAAAACATCAATTCTTACGTAAATAGAGTATGTATGTATATTTTGCTTTCCTAATGTTATTAAGATCATAATAATTCACTAAAATACATAAAACAGCCCTATGTTTTGATGTTCGCAGTTGTTCTAAAAGTCCTATTATGGTATCGGAGCGTTAAACAAAATGTGCACCCTGTCATGCCCAACGTCCCATTTTTGGGGCAATAGATTTTGAAAGAGTGGAAAGAAATACATTTTTAAAGAATTTTTATACATTTATTAATGTCTAATTAGCAAATTTTAAAACAAATAATAAAAATGTTGAACTTATATGGTTCAAGGAAAACAATGACCATGAATCACTTATGAGCATTCAAAATCAACATAAAAAGGAGATCCGAATATTTTGCAGTATACTTTCCAGTTTTCCTGGATAACATTCAAAACAAACGTGAACCTAGTGAACAAAACATGACTGCTAAACATTTATCATGAATTTCACTGCACTGTTTGTAATGGAAAGTGTCTGTCACAACATATGTAACTAAGGTTTTGTAAAATTATGTATTCCTTTCTTTTTACTATTTATTCATAGCAAATTATGTAATACATTAATAGTGCGGACTAAATTCGCTTCAGAAAACCTAGATTGTTTCAAAGAGTTTCATTTGAATTCAGACACTTACTCCCAAAAAATGCGCACTTTATTCATAAAAAATTGTTGTCATTTCCAAAGTAAAATAATAGTTTAGCATTAATATGAGAATTTTTCAAATAACACTGCATTAGAAGAGTGAGTCAAATTCATTTTCATTTTCTTCTGCATATATTTATAAAAATATTCCTCCTTTCTTCAGTAGATGACATTCGCTATTCGTTCTTCTCGTGGGCGAGCTCGAGTGTGCACGTTCTTTCTTCGTGCGAAATGTTCATAAACTACTAAGTTATTTCATAGGATCTGTGATTGGTTGAAAAGTAAGTACTTGCTTGTGAAGACGTTGGATAATGTCCAAAAAGTTTGTAATAAAAATGATAATATAACATAGTCAAGAATGTCATACAGAGAAGAACCACTGTGGTGATACGACAACCCTGGTACCACTGGAGAAGTGGTGAGAAGGGGATGAAATGTAAAAAATTTAGGAAATAAAGTAATATTAAATTAGAAATCATTGTTTTCGGTGCCGTTAAGATGGAGATGGACACCCCGAATGTTGCGTTAGTTCACAATCAGTTCCAATATGCCCTTCGCACCCATGGGATAGGGGGTGCAAATGCGGTGCCAAGTGAAAATAATAAAGAATGACCGATA
Organism: Laupala kohalensis; assembly: GCA_002313205.1. Lineage (NCBI taxonomy): Eukaryota > Metazoa > Arthropoda > Insecta > Orthoptera > Trigonidiidae > Laupala > Laupala kohalensis. The sequence goes on from NNCF01127981.1 coordinate 45,092, forward strand.
CTGGTCTTTAATGCTTCAGATTTGGAACCACTCAAGAGAAGAGTGACACTCCCAAGGCAATTTAAGCCCATAATCACCAGCATGAGGAATAAACATCCTTTTAGTAAGGGATGAGAAGTAGATGAAATAAAAAATAATAGAAAATGTCTGATATTGGTGTTCAAATCATAGTTTTCGGGACCTCTGAAACTAGTAATGATATTCCCGATGACGCTTCAGTTCATGATCAGCCTCTATACATCACTAGCACTGCTTGAGAAGAGAATGCAGTGAAAAAATTATCAAAAATGAAATCATTAACGAGTTTTCTGCATCGTTGAGCTGATATAGAGATATCCAGATAATGAGTAATACTCCTGGCACCTCTTGGGAAGGAGTAGGAGTGGTGTGACAAGTAAAAGAAATCGATAACGACCGAAGTTGAAGTTGAACACATCATTTTTGGGGTTGCTGAATCAATAGAGTCATCCTCAATGCCGCATAAGTCCACGATCGACGTCCATAGATCGTTAAAATGACGGATATTCATGTTGATATTATAATTTTTCGGGTCGCTAAAATAAAATGTGACACTCCCGATGCTGTTTAAATTCACGATTAGCTTCACGCGTCCCGACACAAAAGTTGGGAGCAATGTTCTCCGAGACAGAATAATAAAGATTTTTTAAGAGTTAAGGTCGTAAAAAACTTATGTCTGCTTTATTATAGCCGCACTTAAAAAATCAACTGCGAAGGTAAATGGAAATCTGGAATAGTTCTTACTCTGCTTTGATGAATGACACCACCATTTACATACGAAACAAAAATTAAATAGTTTTTACTTCTGTTTCATATTCGTGAATCTGTGGAGGTGACGAGTACGAGAATGACCTGAAGACTGCGTGTGCAGCGCCATCTCTATTGGCGCGCTACGTGCAGGTGGCGCGCGGCGCGGCGGTGTAAGCGGGAACCGGGTGTGGAGAGAAGCGGCCCATTTGGCGGCGGAAATAGCCCGCGCGCCGCTGGCGCCACGTCGCCCGAATTATCCTCTGGCGGCGCGCGGCGAGAAAATTGTAATTTTCACTTCCAATGGCGGCGAGCACTGCGGTGGCGACGAGGGTCAGAGCAGGGAACGCGACGGCAGACAGGTGTCGACGCGCATGGACGCACGCCCGCGCGCGGTTCACGGAGAGCGGATGTTGAGAGGAAGAGAGAAAGATGAGTGAGGACGTGGTTGTCACAAAATGCACCCCTTTTTTGTTTATTATTAAATTTTTTTAAGCTTTTTCACGACCTACTTTCTATCACTACTGAATATCGTATGTATCCCCATCCCGGCCCGGGTTTTTCTCCGGTTTTCCTTCCGGTAGATTTTATATACAGACTTTAGTCTCTTGCGTAGGGGCGGCGGTATGTTGCAATAATTAATCTCGAATTTAGAGTTATTTTAAAACATACGATTAAAATAATATATTCCAAATAATCTATAGTTCGATAATATTACGTTCTTCTGAACTATTTTTTTATATTTTATTAAATAGAAATTTGTTTGTATTCTGTTGATATTATAACACATAGCTAACTTTTATGCCTTTCTAAGTAGTGTGCTGAAATTTTCAATCCACCTCTGCCCTAGGGTCCTTGATCGGAATTGATGGAATGGTCCCTTGCTTGCTTTATTGTCCCCCACGTGGTAAAACGCAGTTTGTAACTGTTTTTTTTTTTGACAAAAAATTATTTGTTTATTTATTTATTTATTTATACAAAGAATAGGTCGTGGTCTATTTCTGTAGATCTTGTTACCTCAGGTCAGGTAATAAAATAATTGGTAAATTACTTTTAGTTCAACGAATTAATAGTTTTCGTTGAATATCGGTGAAAAAGAAAGAGATTGTATTGAAACAAACAAAACTGTTAAAATATTGTGTCATCTTATTAATTGAAAACCTAAGTAATGATGTTATCCTTTGTGTATTTGTTAAGATTTTAAATCATTTTCGACGGCAAAATATTAATAAACATTAGAATATTTTATACACCATTACAAAATTTGAAATGTACTGAATTAATATCCAGAAAATTCTTCTTTGATTCGAGTTTAAGTTGATGAAGAGTGATTCTGCTATGCAAAGTTTTTCAGGTTCAAACAAAGTCGGGATAAACTGACATGTACTTGATACTATTTTATGCCGTCGATTAGTTAAAACGTACATTAAACTTTCACTTTGTCTTGTGTTAATGTGCTTCTTCGTTGTCACAATGAAATACACACCCTTATCTCTTTTGGGCTTGATATATTAATAAAACGTCGAAGGTAAGTACTACCCTAAATTAAACCATTGTACCTGTGACATTAATTTAAAAGCTCTTTTTATAAAAGCCATAATTAATAAACGTTTTAAAATACTGTGCATGAACAAAATTGTATCAATTTTCTCTTTTTACGATTTCATCATCCAACTCCTTTCCATAGCGGAAAAGAAATGCAGAATGCACAGACACTTTCAAGTTCATGTCTCAATCCTCAATCATCTTGATATAGATCTACCATATTAGCAAAGGTTTTAAAAGTACATTTATTCGACGTATTAATAAATATCTGTGAAACTGTAATAAGTAGTACATCTTTTCTCTACTAATCTTTCGTAGCTTTCTTTTAGCATTCACACCAATACAAAATTTAATAAAACTGTTTGTATATATATATATATATATATATATATATATATATATATATATATATAT
>NNCF01127981.1:47829-69221 GCA_002313205.1 Laupala kohalensis
TTTATATATATATATATATATATATATATATATATATATATATATATATATATATATCTGGCCAGACGATAAGCCTACATCATGTAAGGTATGCATTACTTTCTGTAAGGTATTGCCCAACAATGTTAAGGACTTTAAAATGATTTTTTTTAAGAAGTTGCAAAACTGGTTGGAATAGAAGCTATATTGTAGGAATAAAAAATATCGAGTTGCTTATTAGGAATAGAAAATGAGTTGCTTTTAAATACCCAAGAAAAGCTAGTAAGAGAAATAAAACAGGCAGATCATAGGTATATTTTTGTATGTTATGAACTGATTATTCTATTTTTTCTGAAGGGAGACTTAAATGTATAAATTAGAAAACTTCATCGCTAATTTTTCCATATGTGAAAATGTACATAAAAATATTTAGAAATTTAATATTTAAAAAATCAAACGAAGTACGAATTAAAATAGTTCTTCAGTAGAATTAAACGTTTTAACAATGTAAACGTTCCTCCCTTAAAAGTTATATGATTCAACTTACATTATGCTTCATACCAAGTACTAAGATAAAATAAACAGAGTTGTTATTATTATATTAGGTTGAGTAATTTTTAGTGAAATAAAAAAGTTATTAAACCAGAATTTCAGTTCTATAATTTTCAGAGTAAGAGCTCCTTCTACAATCCTCACCCCACACGTATATTACGCCATCAAGGGGTTACGAGAAACGGAAAAGGATTCGACGAAGAATTAGCGAAAAATCATAAGCACTAGAAGGACCGGAAATTGGCAGAAAGTCCGTGGAGGCGCTTCACGTACAGGTACGGGAAAAGGGTGAGGAGTAGATGTAGAGAGCTGGAAGGAAATCAAACGAACGTCCAGTCTCTATGTAAGAGGGAGAAGCTCAAACACCAATCTTTCAACGGAAGTTGTCGAATTCTCGCGTAGCAATAATTTCTCGTGTGATGATTTTAGATTTTCCCGCCATCGTTCTGATTTTCCAATCCATCAGGAAAATTTGCAAACCCTACCAAGCATTTACACACAGGTTTTGGTTTTCTTACGTAACCATGTACCTCTGTTTTTAAATTTTTTAGATCAAATATTGCCCAATAAAATGTTGTGCATAAATTTTATAGAAAGCATGTTTTCATGTGCGTAAATTGTTAGTTCTTATTACAGGTAATCAGGAGTTTACGCGAGGAAACATGAGAAAACCCATAAAACTATCTATCGTTATATAAACACGCACACGAATATATGAGGTTTCAACCAAAATTCCAAAACAGATAAAAAAAATTCTATTAAAAAAGGCATTAGAGAAAATATTCTCTATTTATACTTAAAATGTCAAAATTATAATAAAATTATGTTGTTAATTAATTACAGACCATTCCATTTATTAATTACAGGCTATTCCACTATTACGTTTTAATGCAAGGAGAGGCACTTCTCTTTTTCATATTTCTTATTGATTCCTTCCACCAAGTGAAAACAAACAAACCGACAGCGTGCGTTGCAGGAGGCAAGTCCTCATCCATCCTCACTTGTCCCTGTCCGCAGAGGCAAGCGACGGCCCCCGCGCACACAACCCTCTCCTGTCTCCCGTCCTCTACCACCACGTTCTCACGGTGGCGGCGCCAGCGCCGCGGTGCCTCACAGGCAGGCGCTCGACACATTGCTATCCCCACTCACACCACTAAGTAACTGGTCACCCCGCCGCAGGCAGCAGCAAAGAGGGTTCACACTCAAACTCTGGTGCAAAGGAACCGAATTTAGTCCATCTCTATGGATGCACGTACTACTATTATGAACATAATCACAACCTGCTTGGTCATACTACTGATTGTCGTAAATATACGACCTTCTCAAATTCCATCGCTTTTGAACTCGTAAAGAGCTTTTGGGCGTGTCTATAATGCTATGTAGAGAATTTGAAATATTAAGGAGTGCAAGATAGCATTAGTATCATCCCTATCCTTAGTATGGCGTCAAATTCTCTCGTTATGTGGTACGGTTGCCGACCACATTCCCCGTGAGAACCTCAGACATCCCTATATTGATGGCATGATTTTCTTGCGATTAATTTGCTATGTAGCGTGGTCGAATATTTCCGATAATCAAATGAGTACTTAAATAGGGCGACCCGTGGCGTAGTGCCTAACGCATTCGCCCTCTACCTCTGGGGACGCCGATTCAAACCCGGTCCGATCCAAGTAGAATCCGAAGATGACCGAAATTTTGTAATAATAATATATAATTTATTGTCAAAAAAAGCAGTTACAAACTGCGTATGATTACGTGGAGGACAATAAACAAATTTACTCTCCGGAAGCAAGCAAGGGACCATCCCATCAATTCCGATCAAGGATCGTAGGGCAGAGGCGGATTTAACATTTCCGCACACTATTAAGATAAGAATAAAAGTAGTTCGGTGTGTGTTATAATATAAAATAATACCAACGAATTTTTATTTAATAAAGCACAAAAAGTAATTTCACAAATGTGCATTATTATGTACTATAGATTATTCGGGAAATATTTTTAATAAATCGTAACTATTAAAATAACTCTAAATTTGAGATTGTTATTTTAACAGACGCCGTCCGGTCGAAACAACTTTCACCAAAGCGAAATATAAAGAAGGGAAACGAGATGTCAATAAAAGTTTTTATTGTTATTAACATAGCTGCTTACGCCGTTTCCTATTAAAAAATCTTTTTTTCCCTTCAGAGACATCTGTTTTGATCATTTCCATGTCAGAAGAAGACCGCAGTGTAAAAATCCACTCTTGTCAATAGAGTGGCTGGCGCGTGAGTGGCGCCCTCTACTTCTCCCGGTGCGTCGCCAGCGGCAGCGGCTGGCGCAAAGAGAGCATTTTCGGGTGCGTGACGCTGCGGTTGGTGGAAGTTTCAAACGCATCGTTCCCTGTCGCACCACAAGCTGACGAGCTACACACCACGGGATGATGGCCTATCGTCACAAAATCTTCAAGGTAATGGAAAACGACACAAGGTGCTCAAAGAGATTTCTCTTCAGGTAGCAGGACATTTCACAGTCTTTTCATATACCTATTTTCAGTACTTTTCTCTTGTAGCCAACTGTTGACAATTAAGAAAAAACTTACTTTCAAGTATTTTATTATGTCTTTTGATCAGTTCTAACCCATATGTGTGATACAGAGGTCTGTCCGGAAACCCTAGGTTCTGATTTCGGTAAGGAATGTGTCAACCATGTACGCGTATTTCTCCTCTCGACACCACTACTTAAGTCTTTTGTATAAACTTATGTCATATTGCTAAGATTTTAACTATATTGTTAAATTCCTGATGATGACTTGAAATGGAGTCGAAACATGGTGAATAAACTTTAATACAAAAGTATTATCACCAATAAACGTCGATTACTCATAACTTAAAAACCTTTTTCAATTTATAGACGATAGTAGTGTCGATTTATTTTCAAAATTTCCCTAGCAATTTTTTTAACTCAACAATGGATTTACATTCTCCCTTCGTTGAGGAACTTAACAATAATATAGCATAAACAAGTTGCAGTAATTAAATGTATTATACATAATGTTATACGGTGTGTCATATATATAATACACTTAATTAATTTAACTTTTTTTATGTTTTATCATCAAGTTCATCAACGAAGCAAGAATGAAAATCCATTGTGAATTTAATAGAAATAATTCAAATATTCAGAACGAACGGGTAAAGTATGAAGTTTTATTAACGCGTACGACGTTCCGACATGAACTTTCTATCATCATCACGTGATAGTAGTAAAAAAAGGATATTTTTTATGGAATAATGCGTACATATTACATTTTTCAACAACACGTAGAAATTCATGGTTGAGATAATGCCAGTCACGAAAGCAAATTTACTTTATCATCCCATAGGGTTCTATTATTTATTTCAATGCACAATCTTTTGTCACAAAGATAGCCTCTCTCATCGCTATGAAATGTGTTTCATGCAATCGACTGAGTGACTGTGTGTTCATCACTTTCCAGTCTCCTACCTGAGGGAACGCAACAGCAGCGTCAGCAACGCGTGCCTTTATTTCTCCCTTTGCGACACACCCGCATGCAGTGTTGCTACCACTATCATTTCACATCCACAATCACAGCCTCGCGGACGCTTTCAAACGGAGGCCGTCCCCACAGGCGACACTGCTAATGCCGTCAGCGTCGCATCATCATTTCCACGCCCGCCTCCCTCCTCTTCCTCTCCCCTTTGCCTCGTCGACATACGAGTACACACCTTGCATTCAGCAGTCTAGAATTCCCAGCCCTCTGCGTTTCGCCTCGTTCTCCCACCTCCGCGGTAATCCATCACGAGACAGTCTCACTTTGCTAGTCTCATCACCTGGGTTTCCAACCCAGCACCCTGACTCTAATCTCCAACCATCCCGTAGTTTTGATTCAATTTCTCATTAGAGAACTTGAATCATTACTTCATCATGAACGTCCCCATCTCACCATTCTCTCTGAGTATACTCATTCCTTAATATACCAACTGAATGAGGGGAACTAAAAATGTTCCTGAGTACTACTAACCTACTGACAAAAACACTATTCACAAATACTAACATACTTGAATATTTTAATCTATATCTCTTGCTTAATCTCAACTTATCAAAGTGTCTTGTGGGTCTCCAATAGAATAGTTCAGAGGATACTGGGTGGAACTGGGATATAGGAGGTTAAGAGGTCGTGGAATATTCTTAATTTATTACTTCATAATAACTGAAACTACATCGGGGCTGGGGTAAAGGTGCAATTTTTTGGATTACCAAACAATTTTTTTTAATTTTTGGCACCGGTAAAAATAGGTGTTATGCCTCCTAGTTTATGGTTTAAAATATGTTACGGAGTTGTATTAATTGGTTTTCTCTACTATTTATCTCTATCCGATTTGGACATTACTGACCTAAAACGTCCCCTCTTTCTCTTCTTCCGTTCCTTGAACCCTCTCTATCATTCAACATCATCCCATCCACCGAGCTGCCTCATGTACTCTTCTCACCGCGTGTGGGTGGGTGGGCAGGAGCTTGCTCTATTCGCCAGGGGTCCATCCGGCTGCCGGACCGCGCGGTCTGTTAATCCCGGAGCGGCGCTGAGCCGCGTGCGACACGCATCAATCAGGGCGTAATACCCGCCGTCCGCGTCGCTGCTACTGCTGCAGCCACCGCCGCTGCTCGCCCGCTCGCCGATGGACCTGTCCACGTGATGGCCTTACTGCTGCTGCTGGTGCTGCTGTCCACACCCTGTCTCTTATACACATCTAGATGTGTANGATGAAAGCATCGGTGCAAGTTTCTACTTTACCAATGCTCACCGCAATGGTCGAGTGTTGTGAAGATAGCAGTTGGCGATTCTCATCTCGTCTCAGTCTAGTCAGATTTTCTGTGGATTTTCAGCATCAAACGCGTCAAATACTGGGATGCCACATTCATGTCCAAACTTTGTGTAGTTTTCATAGGTTTCTTCTATGCGTGTTCATACAATTGCACACTTCTGGACTCTCCCAGATCTCTCTCTTCTTTGCCAAAAAGTACATGTGATCCAGAAAAAGATACCTACGTTCGAAGAGTGTTTCTTTTGTACGAAGTCCAAGACTACGCAAAACGCGGATGATTCATCCTATCGCATCTCGGACATCACTTTAACATACCCATTACCCACAGAATGTAATTAAGGATACTTTCTACACATGAGCGGCGAGTGTGTTAATTGGCTACGATAGGAATATGGTCAGAAAAGAACTTTGAAATAAGGATTTTGTCTGGAGGTACTTGTACATATTTAGTGGTCTAGGATACTTTCTGAGAGTTAAGTATTACATTAACCTTTACATATTTTTATAATAAGTATACCGGAAAAATATTCATTCATTCATCATCTAACGAAACTCACTCTCGAAACGTTTATTTGTTTCAAATATAAACCTCTCATTACTTCTGACTTGTAGTAAATACGATCCTTTCACGCTGTCTCTNGCACTCTCGAAACGTTTATTTGTTTCAAATATAAACCTCTCATTACTTCTGACTTGTAGTAAATACGATCCTTTCACGTAATAGTGCTTAATATGGCGTAAAGGCGTTCAGTCTCCATCTCATTGTTCATGAAAATATTTTTAATATTTTGTTTGAAAACAAACAAACAGAATCATTCAAATATACAAAACATATTTTTTACTCAATGAATTTAACACGCGACACTTTTTTTTCTCAAAAACTCAGTCATTGGTAATAAATTATTTATAAAATTTATCCTGCAAACTGTATTTTTATTCTTGGCTTAATATTTTTTTCTTAAACTTTATTCAAGCACATACCAGAATGACAATGATAAATGATAGAAGTTATTTATTTTAATAGTCCAAAACGATTGTGGTACTCTCATATATTGTCAACAAGTATTGACAAAAATTAACTAGAATCAAAAATTAAACAAACAATTCGTTAAACACTGATTAAGATCTCATCCTCTCTATTTAACCATTACCTTCATATCCTTCTCCTAGACAGAAAATTGACTCATCCCTACACTTTGATTAATTCCGCTTTCCCGTTTATGAAAAACAATTGCATCACTTGGACGAGTAGGCCAGTGTAAGCTGCGCTATCTCTTGGCCTTGGTGTAGCATTAGAGAGCGGCTGGCGATGTGGTGTTCATTCCGAGAGCAGCGCGTCGACCGCAGTGGAAAGGCATGCATGTCACACGGCTTTAGTGGACGGACGTCGCGGAAAACAGTGAGCGCGGGTGAACACTTTCCAACCACCTGGTGGTTCACTCCATGTACTTATGAGGGAGCTCGCTGGACTTACCGGGCTTCCAGCGTTTCAGGCTCCAACAGTCGAACTAGCGAAAACAGTTTCCAATCGTCAGCTTCGATAAATTAGTTGCCTTGATTTCCAGTAAAATATCCGATCTGATATAGGGAGCGTGGTGAAGAGGGATCTTTGATTTAACCCTCTGATGACCAACGTAATTTTATCCAAGAACAGGATTTCATATAATGAAGTTATAAAATCGTTCTGTCAAGCGGATTTTTAGCTAATTTAACTACTCATATTTTTAGCTAGTTACTTTATTTTCAAATGAATCCATACCTCAATACGTTGCATGAGAAAAGAACATTAATTACACATAAGAAATATTTTATGACAGTAGCATTACTTTCGAAGAATTGGGTCAGCATTTCCAAAAGTTGCCAACGCTGAAGTAGTTTTTCGATTCCACACCTGAAGAAATTGGATGGTTTTCTGTTAAAGTAGTCGACAAGCTACATTCGGAAAACGTTTTCATCCATGAAGAAAGGGCCTTGAAGATTGTTTGATGGAGAACGAGTTAGGTTAATGTCTGAGGGCGCAATATCAGGTGAATAAGGTGTATGTGGAAAGACTCTCCAACACAACTTATGGGTGGATTTTGTCATGTTAATACCGGTTAGCAAAGAGCGGCCGGGCTTGTCGTGCAAACATCGCTGCACACCGTCTTTGTTGCTTTTGAGGACTGCATCTGCAAGACACCTGAGTTGGTGGAGAATCAATTCGTAGTATGACATATCCTGTTTCCCCCGCCCTTAATGTGTAACGTACAGAGAGTAACGTTTTGTGTAAATGGATGAAATTTCTTTTTACCATCTCTTGACTCAAATGTGAACACAGTGATAATTGCATTTATCCAGCACACTATACCACATTCAAAGTAGGATATAACCCAAAATATTTTACTCCACAAAAATCATAAGATTGCGAATGAAACGGTATATACAAGTATTGTCACATAAGAGATGCTTGGGTCCTGGGTTGGTGAAATCCCTAAGAGTATCTGGGGGTAAAATCCACAAACGAGCAAGCTGTCAAAATCCCAAATAGGACTCGAAAGAATAAATCGTTAGCAAGTGAAATAATATGGTTAAATTCAGAAATGAAGTACAACTAATAAATATAATAATAATGATCTGGGGGAGTTGCTAGTCTCCTACCAGACGCCTCCGTTGGTGGTCGATGATGGAACGCTCGCTAGAAATACGGAGTACCAGGGAAATAAAATACCTGGGGCGAACCAATACTAGCACCTGCACCTGGAGTTTGCTCCCCCTTGTACAGAGAGATCGGAACCCAAAACTAGATGTCATGTCTCGGACACACTAACCATTGAGGCTGCAGTTGGTGTGAACAGGGGATAGCCTCCTTTGGGACCAGGATCAGGTGGTGATCCCCCATCGTATAAACAATCAGAAGCTCAGTGAAATGAGACACATAACGGCCACAATACATCCCAAAGGGTTGTAACTGTTGAATGTGCTTACCAGGACAATAATCCTGGGTCCACCTCAGTAGAATCACGTCGGAGAATCAAATGGAGCACTGAAATGAATGAATTCATTGTCAGACATTATTTCCGGTTATGAAAAAAATTCATAATACAAGTGGCTACACCGAAGCACTTAGAACTTGTTTCATCCAGAACTACCCTGACCTTACCCACATCACAACTCAAAACATCGTAGATAGGAAAAACTACATTCTCAATTAAAGAAGACAGCGAAGGCCCGTGCCACAAACTATAATAGATCAGATCAAATACGAAGTTAACCTACAATCTGCAGAAACCACATCTGAAACAAGCCAAGAAGAAAGGACTCAGATGAGTTCAATAAATGAGTCAGAAGGACTACCAATTACACATCAAATCAGCAGAGAAGAACAGTTAGAAGTATATGCTAAAAATATCATTGCAATCAGAGAAAGGTTAGAAGAAAATCTCATAAAATACAACTACAATGAAAATGACACACTACCTGCAATCCCTAAACTGTTCAGAACCAAGACATGAAAATTTACGCATGAAATGCAGAAATTCTTTAAAAGATCTTGAAAATTATAGAACAATTTAGCAATGATATTAGAAGGGAATTTGTTATAGATAAATGTAAATTACAAAACCTTGTTCGTGGAAAAGTTAAAGAGACAACGCTGTACACTACAGTAAAATATCAAGATATAGAACAACTAGAACCTAATGAACTGTACAAATACTTGGGTGTAATGCAAACAAATAGAACAGAACTCACAATAGTCAAAGAACACATCACTAAAGGATTATGAGAAGGATGGAAAAAACAATAAAAGCTCACTTAAATTCACGTAACCTGACGAAAGCGATAAACTCATTAGTCATCCCTATACTGTCCTACTCTTTTGTGGTAGTAAAATGGTCAACTACAGATCTGGAAAATTTAGAGAGGAAAATCAGAACCACGAAGACAAAGCGACAACAAATACCATCCTAAACAGAATTAGAACGAATATTCATTCCACGTAACCAGGGCGGAAGAGGCATCTTACCAATCAAAGATCTTCATGAAAGACAAAAGTACATCCTCAATAAGTTTTTCCGGAACAAAGCGAATAACTCATCACTACACCAAGCAATGACAACCAGTGATACTATACACCCTGTCACCTGAATGAACCTCTACCCAAACAAACACAAGAAAATAGATTGACAACAGGCAAGATAAACCAATACACGGGAACTACCCCAACCAACCGACCAACAGCAAATATATAAAATAGAATCAGTTAAATGGTTAATGAACGGAAAATTATTCCCAGAAACATAAGGCATCATAGTATCAATGCAAGACGGAATCACGCCAACCAGAAACTACAGGAAATAATCCTGAAAAATACCGGAATCACAGATTCATGTCGCCGATGTAACCAAACCAAAGAAACATTGGTGGTTGCACACAGTTGACCCAAAATGATTACAAAACTAGACACGATAACATGGGAAAAATAATTCACCTGGAAATTGCAAAATCACTGAACTTCATTAAGAATCTCATACCACAAGACCATCTGTATAAACCTCAACCAATCCTGCAAGACGATATGAAAGTAAATATTTTGTACTGGGACACAAGCATTCTCACTGACCTAACAACAATTCACAAAAGACCTGATATCATCCTTTGGAAAAGAAAAGAATCAAAAGTGTATCTCATCTAACTTTTTATCTTATCTAGGAATTTTTGTTGAAATTTTTTAATCCGCCTCTGCCTTAGGACCCTTTATCAGAATTGATGGGATGGTCCCTTGCTTGCTTCCGGAGAGTAAATTAGTTTATTGTCCTCCACGTGGTCATATGCAGTTTGTACTGCTTATTTTACAATAAATTTATTATTATTATCATCAATTTGCTGTCGTAAATTACAACAGTCTAGAACAAAACAAAGAACGAAAAAATATAAAAATATCAACTAGCCTTTGAAGTAAAAAAACTCTGGAATGTTCAAGAAGTGATCAAAGTGCCTATCATTTTATCTACGCTACGACTAGTACCCCAATCCCTAATCGATTCCATTAAAAAACTCAAAATCACCACCAATATAATAAGTAGATTGCAACACAGCATCCTTCTCTCCTCAGCCCACATTACCAGAAAGTTCTTGGACCTGAAATAGATTCTTCCTCCCAGCAGAACCTAAATTAATAATCCTCTACTGAGAGAAATACCAACACAAGTCGAGATAACTAAATGAACTAGATGATAACAAGAATAGAAGCTAAAAAAGTTGGTGTTTTGGTAAATTGTTTTGTTCCAACTATTAAAAATTTGATTTATTATTTGTTCCATTTATGGATTTCAAAAAGACTGGAGATGATTTCTAGATTGAAGTATTTTAAAAAATGGCACATGACTGCAGAGTGCTGAAGCCTGCTAGTATAAAAAAGTATTTCTTGCATTACCGAAATGAGATTTAGATATATACCATGTCTAGAATGTTAAAATATAAATTGATATATGCGAGAAAAATAAGTTTAAAATTCACATATTTTAATGTAAGGAAGATTCTAACTGAAAAGTACTCAGGAAGTATGGGCAATTTCATTGTCACAAAAGAGTATATTTATATAACATATGAGTTATGTAACGATTGAGGTGTAAGTATCGCGATTAGTTATCCGAGGGTATCTTTACTCTATTGATTTTCTTGAAGTGCTTGGAATATGATAATATGCTTATTGATGTGTCATTTCACGCATTTCTTCAGTTTTCTATCCTATGTAAAAAATGAAATATTGTACAAACGTAAAGGGTATTGGTGGCAACATTCAGGCTTTTTGTTTTAAATGTTTTAGACCTATACATTTTAAGGTAAATGATGGCAATTTAAGGCATGAGTAGGAAAAAAAATAAAAATATGAAAGTTTGATAAAACAGTATTATTATTATTTCTTTGATATATTATTCATGGATCGTAATGAAAGTGTTATTCTTCTTATATAGACCTATGAAAGTTTTATTCTTATTATTATAGACAAATTCTAAAGCAACTTCTCCAATCACAACTATATTTGTGACATCATTACAACAATTCTCAACGCGATAGCAAAAAAACATAGTACATTAGTATGAATTGAGATTGAGTTGAAAGTATAGAGAAACTGAATAGATGAAGTGCGAATCATCAACACTTCCTTTATTTTTATTGATGAATGAGAAAACGATATGTTAATGACTAAGTAGTTGCGCTATGAGGACGCAGAGACTGCAGGGAAAGAGTTTTCGGGAAGGGTTGTTGCGTAGGTAGAGATGAGTCAAGAATGAATTAGATGAGACTAAGAATGTCAGATGGACTAAGAAATTACTTATATGTACATATTTCTTCCGTGTACCCTACACGTGGAGAAGATATGTGATAACTTTCTGTCAGGTGAAAATGGCAACGAGCCGGGAATCGAATCCGGGACTCCTGCAGGGGTGTTAACCACTACACCGACCGTTCGCCTTCCAAAATTGTACACCATTCCCACCCAGACCTAAATCCCGGAAGACCTGGGACACATTCCCCATACAGAAGATAAGTGAACCAGGCGGCACACTATTTTATAGTATTTATAGAACTTTTAAAGCTTGACGCCTTAAGCTTTTAAAATTTATATTTTACTGTAAATAATTTTTTATTAATAGTGTGCTGTTTAATTAAAAGTTGTTTACATTTTTTATTCATTTTATTTTATCATTTTTAGTACGAGAATTTGTTCACTATTTATCTTAAATAAAGCTAAAAAAATAATGATTCCAAACTGACAGGCCTACCATTTGCTATAAGGAAGTTGGAGTATCCACCTGCCACCTCCATCACCAGGACAGCTCGATAGTGCCATAATCACCTATTGTCAATCAAACTCATGTATCTGTATAATTTCAGCTTGATCCGAAACTTGAAAGTGGCTGAAATATATATTATACTACGGAAGGAGAATATACTTACAAATTTTGCAAGTTAAAAAAGGCTAGTAATAAATAGCGGTGAAGACCGTTTCATAATCGAGTTATTCTCGCAACTGAAAACTTATATGAAGAATAATGGTTAAGTATTTGTTCTGCCAATGAAGAAGAGAATGAAGCGAGGCGGTGACGTCGGGGCGGTTTCATCGGTGGCAGTGTAGCCTCGTAATCGACGTCTGCGGCAGCGGTCGCCTGTGCCGGTGTCCGCGTTAATGCCAAAGGCCTCGATGGTGGCAACGCCTGCGGCCGAGCGATCAGCGCTCCAGCGGGGCTCGAATCCCGGCCCTCCGGCTTTCGTGTCACTGGATGGCTGGCTGGCTCCATGTCCTACCGAACGAGAGCGAGCGACACATACACACACGCACGCGATCCTCTCCCGTCCCTTCACACCCATCCAGGCTACTCCACCGCCGCCAGGTGTGGTTTGCTGCATAAACCCAGTACATTAGCGCGGCTTTGCGTCGGTGGAGAGCGCTAGCTCGCGCTCCGACCTCGTAAGTCAGCCCTCCGCTCCCCGCGGCACGAGCTGTTTCGCTCACCTCGCTGTCGCCGCCAGGGAAATGTTTCTGCTACGTCTATTGCCAGCGCTGGCTGATGAACTCCACTGGCTTCTATGGGTGAGGTTTAGCTCTCAGGGAGCAAATGGGGATCACATGGACCCATTCATAAAAATAGCATAAAAATACACCAGCATCGAAAACACAATTATTATTAACACTATACGATGTTAGAGATTGGTATGGTGTTAGAAGCAATTGTTTCCCTAAAAGGGCTAAAAATACCGTTACCGCGATAATTAATTAGTTATAGTCATTCTAGGTTACTTTTAATCACGATCCATTGACAACTATTTTCAGTATATTTTCCAAGTAAAACTCCTTGGATATCCGTTCCGTATACGTTAAAATTAAAATTTCAAGAGATTTTATGGGAATTATTTGACAGATCATGTTGTTTCCTGATTCATAAAATGAAGATGAATTTTTTTCAAGAAACTGCAGTATATTTTTCCTAATAGCGTAAGTTCGACAGATTTTCTCTCCACTTACAATTCTTATTGACGCGGCGATATGTCAGTTTTGTTACCTTTGTTATAAAAACCATAACTTTTATTTTTGCATCGCATGCTATAAATGTAAAAAATAGGAATTATTTAGTATAAGAATAAGGTATCAGACCACTATTTTATCATTATGAATCAATCCAAAAAGTATAATAAAAAAATATACAGAAAATGACATTAAATTCTTATGAAAATTTTTCCAATAGTTTGTGTGAAAAACTGCTGAAATTAATAGCAACCACGCAATTTCTAGATCGCAAAGTTTAGAGTTATAACGATTCTCCTTTGGCAAAATTTTCTTTGTAGAAATCGGATTGGA
The DNA here is from genome assembly GCA_002313205.1 of Laupala kohalensis. Lineage (NCBI taxonomy): Eukaryota > Metazoa > Arthropoda > Insecta > Orthoptera > Trigonidiidae > Laupala > Laupala kohalensis. Next base: position 61,528 of record NNCF01127981.1, read on the forward strand.
ATTTCAGAGAAATACCACTGAAGCAACAAGATTTCATCTAAAGAGAAATTAAGAAAGGTTTAGTATAAAAGCGTTACATGAAATAACAAGAGCATCATGTGTTAGTATAAAAATAGTGTCTAATTAATATATGCATTATCTACAAAAACTAAAGCTAAAGAAAAGAAGGATCGAGGTAATTGGAAGAGATAAAGAAATGACATTTTAGTCAAAAACGTTTTTATGTCTAGTTCGACTCATCCATGCCTAAAGACTATTATGACTCTACGTTGCTCCCCGATATGGTTTTCTCACTTTTCTCATTTTAAAACCTTTCGTACAAAATATCTGTATGAGATGCTCCAGTTACCACAAAGAACAAATAGCTCAGGATTTCGAGGCAGCAAGTACAAAAGAAATTCGACAAATGTTAAAATGAAGAAAAACAAAAGAAATGAAAAAAATGTCACAAATATGGAAAAATTTCAGGAATTGAAATTGATCTCTGGCTGCAAAATGGGTTTTTGGTATCGTGCAACCTACATATTGTTAAACTCGTACTCCGTAAAAGTATTTTTTAACGTTTTTAACTATTTACTTAACTTTGAAATAATTGAGGTCCCCATGAGAAAAAGTGTATTTTAAATTTTATATATGTTCAAAATAAAATGATTTTTTAATTTTTGAAAATAAATATACAAAGTTCCGGGACGGAGGAAAAATCACCCCCTCCCCAAATGTTTCAAGATTATTCTAAATGAACGCTCTTATATGGCGTGCAACATCTCCCTCGTTTTGTATTCGAGTAAGATACCGTTATCTACATAAGTATTAACTTAAATGCTAGTTTAAAGACTTGAGAAATCAAAAGCAAAAATGAAACGATAATCTTACAAAGTTAATTTTAATTTAAAAAGAAAAAATGGTTCCATGGAAAACAAGATGATTTTCTCTGCTCGAAATAATTTTTTTTTTTTTTTTGGGGGGCTTTAGGGCTCGTCAACATCGAAGGTCATTAGAGCCCATTCGAAATAAAAGTTTACCACAATATCATGTCTTCATCTTTAATGCACCAAAAGTATACCACGCATCCTCTGTAAGTCCATCTATAAATGAGCCAGGTGCCACGTCTGATTTACACCATCACATTTGCATCGGCGGTGGTTCAGCAGGTAAGTGCACTAGAAGTACACCACAGCACTAGTCCCACTGTTGCACCAGCCACCCATTGGAGCGCCACAGTCGCCAGCACCATTTACCGGTCTCGCCACCCCGAGCGCCACCGCCACCGCCTCCTCTCTTCTGCAGTAGTAGCAACACGCGCCTGTCACGCGGCGAATGCACGCGTCAGGGAACAAAACACGCACATTCTCTCCCGCCAACAGCGGTGCGAGGGAGAAAATATAGTACACGCCCGTCCGAAAAAAATATAATAATAATAAAATGCTACAAAACCACGCGAGACTAAGTAGGCGAGGATACAGACAAATAAACAAATAATAAATTCCGTGTATTGGCTGCTCGGGATGCGAGACGCGTGATGTGTGAGGACAGAGGAAGGGGCACGCGCGTTGGCAGGTTTACACTCCGTGCGGGGAGGATAAGCCTTTGGGGAAACGTAATGCACTGAGGGAGGCGTCATAAAATATTTTTCCTCCCTTTAGTTCACGCATAGAAATCCGCGTAGAGTATAAAGGGACGAGAAATTTATTTTATTTTTTCCGACATTTGTCATCTTTACTAAATTATTTACATCTACTATTATAACTGATATATTATTATTTTCGACCATGTAGAGATTTTATTAATATTTAAATATATAATAATCAAAGTTTAATTCAATGTTTCGACAACTATTGCTCTTCGTCAGGTTTTTGTTTTAATGGTATTTATCTTCTCTTACATCTGAGTCGACAGTACAGATTATACCTTATTATGTCTTTCAGTTCAGACGAGGAAAAATTATCAGCAAATGTTTTGGNGACAGTACAGATTATACCTTATTATGTCTTTCAGTTCAGACGAGGAAAAATTATCAGCAAATGTTTTGGACAATATTATCATGCAAAGTCATTAAATAAATGAAATTGTTATGTATGAAGTTTCCAATAAAACAAGCACGGTCTCCAAGATTTCTTATACAAAAGAAAATAAACAATTGAGGCATTAAAAAAGATTTTACTTTTAAGGTTTTGCATAAACTTTTGTTACAAGAACTGCTTTCACCACTTAACAATACAATAATGATTTATTTTGTAATTTAAATTTTGCCACGATTAGTTAACATTTTATCATCAATGTCAATGGATGATAGTGATTAAAATTGTTTTCAAAACATCTTCTAAAAGGAACAATGTCCAATCGACGATTTGGATCCTGACGGACTTAAATTATTAGGAAGACATTCAGCTTTTCTCCTTTTATCATTCATTATATTCTGTATAAAATACCATCATGCTCGTTTCTCACGAAGCATGCATATCAATACATATCCCAGGTTTTCATCATCGAGGAAATCAAGTAAATTATCAAGCATATCTTACTGCTCTTACCAAAATCTCAATTGTCCCGATAATTGAGATCTTATGGCTGATGACATAAGAGATTCACTAAAGAACTTGTATATACCATACAGAATGTCCTACACGGGTAAGTGCCTTCATGTAAAACATTATTATTCACGATCTCGATCAACATTCAAACTCTTAACATGTATCTTCGATGAGATAAAATAAAAGTAAGTTTATCTTAAATGTTGCAAAATTATCTTCTTAAGCAATAACATGATAGAATGTAAGTAACTGGCTAAATATTCTAGAACCATGATCAATAGTTAATACAATGTCAAGAATCTAAATATGAATTGATTCTGAATTTTATTAACCCGCATACATCTTTACATGCATAATAAAAAAATACACATAGCGGGAACGTATTTCCTGTATTTATACTTTAATTCAAAAATATAAACTACCTAGATACATATAGCAGCAAATTTTATTTAAAACAATCAAAGTTTAAACGTTTGGAAATATGAAATAACTTTTATTATCTCTATGAATTTCGAGACAGAAATATTTTTTAAGGCTGAAAAAGTGAAGATTAGTGAGGAAACTCCTTGGAAGAAAAATAATAAATATTATAATTTTTATGTTAGGTTTCATATCATGAATATTTTTTACCTTCGAAAGATCAGTTCATTGCACATGAAACAGAATATAGGTCTCTCGAAATCCCTCGTTCTCCACCGTAACCATCTGTCAGTCCTAAGTTTAACTTGTCGTTCTTGTAACCTTTGGAGAAACAGCCAATGGAGTCAGCTCGGAGCAGTCAACGGAGCAGTCCGAGTAGGAAAACAGTGTTTGCATCCATCGATTTGCCTCCTCTGCCCCTGTGCTGGGTGCACCCTACCACCACTCCGTCGCTGACACCCTTCCGGCAACGCTTTGCACTGTGAAGCAGGGGTGAAGTACGGGACGAGTCCGTGTGAAAACGCAATAATATTCCAAACCGCCAAAATGCCGACGGGTGAACCTCCACGCCTGGCTTTCCTCTACGAACAGAGCTCTGTTTCGCATTCCACTGGCTCTCGTTGGTCAATTCGTCACGGAAGGTACGGCCACATGGATCTTCAATGGCATCCAACACGGTCCCCAGAATTAGGGTGGTTCGGTTGTATGGAATAATATGCCTTCATGAATAAGAGTAAATTCTGTATTGACACTATTCACATCTACTATAATATTCGAATTGAAATATTTAGTACGATCTTCTTACGACTTAGATAATTACTATGTAGACTTAATTTTAATTATGTTTTATTGAATGAAAGTGAGAGACGGGGTCGAGATTCGAACTCGGGACCTTGAGCTAAATGTGCTCAAGCGCTAACCAACTGAGCGACCATTAACATTCAACTTACGTCATTAAAGACATCTGAGGTGGTCTCAGAGACTACAATCCTCATATGAGGCAACTCCCTTAGGAAGTACTTTGAATAAAGTCAGTATTATCCAATTCAAGTTAACAAACACACAGAAATCACGTTAGGCTCAAGGTTCCGAGTTCGAATCTCGGTCCCGTCTCCCATTTTCATTCAACAAAACATTATTAATCTGGCGGTGAGGTTTACCACAATTTAAGAGATTTATATGTGTTTGAGACTTAATTTTATTTATGCTCACGACGTTTCAGCAGTTGCTTCCTGTCAGTATCAGGTGATTGTACTATAAACACAAAAAATAATATTTACTTGGTAACAAAATAAGTAGAGTTAAATACATACACATAAAAAACAAATCAATAGTATAACATGCACAGGTTATCTAAAACGTGTATTCATTTATTTGTTAATGTACTACAATCACCTGATGATGCCAGAAAAAAGCCGTTGAAACGTCGTGAGCGTAAATAAAATTTAGTCTACTTACAAGGACATACTTGAGTCAGTGGGATTCCCAGGCCCACTCAACATACTGTAAAATGAGTACGGGGGTTATTCTGGGGTGAAACCGGCCGGAGCGAAATGTTGGCCACATCTCTTAGCGCCGAGGCCTACTAATCGCAGAGTTATATCCTACATGAACCCCTTGAACACCTCCGGGCCCTGTTTGAGACAGTTTGACAAGGTTGTATCAAACATTTCATTTCTAAGATAAGTCTCTTAAAAATTCTTAAAAATGATTTGGGAATAAATTCTTTTCGGTTGTTAGTAGAACCTTGATCTTGGCAGTTCATTCGTTAGTAACTAAGAGAAGCATTATCGAAGTCAAATACATCAGGTATAACAAAAATTCTGTCGAAATTCCATTGTCGACATTTCTGAGCGTATTTTGCTAATATTAAAATATTTTTGAACGGGTTATATTTTGGGTTCTGTGTAGCTAAATTTCAACTACCAAAGTTAAAAATAAGTATACTTTGTAACATAAATTCAATATATTTAAGTTAATTCTTTTAAAGAATAGATTTTGGGTCGCACCATTTTGCCCACACCCATAAGGAAATATAAAAACACTTGGGGTATTTTAAACGATGGAATATTGATGTAACCACTATATTATGCTTTAAATTTTTCAAGTTGATTTTCTATTGTATCTTTTTCGTCTTTACTTTTATTAAGGAACTAAGCTTAATCTATAGATTAAGTGATGTATTATTATGTATTATAATGTTTCTCTTTAATAGAGTTTCTCAATTTCAGAGTTGAAAGCGTTAAGCGAAAGATGGAGACAAAAATTATTCAAGTACTTTTAACGAACCAAACACCTGCAGACTCGTCACTGACATGATCATTTCTAAATATATATTGGACAACACTTTGTATTATCAATAGTAGGTCAAAACAAATGATGCGAATCAACAAGGTATCCCAACACATTCCCTCCGTTTTCTAAGGGTACTTCCGAGAAATGACTGTTAGTCCAGGGCGCTAAATGGTTTGGCATTTGCAATAATGTGTTAGGCAATGAAGAATGTAATTTTCTCCATTTTTATTCTTACTGAGTAGGCTTATATCTTTTATAATTTTTAATCATTTGAATTATAACCTGAATAATATCCAAAGAATCTCGATCAATACCAATAATAATGGAGAAATCATTATGTTCCATAACTTCACCTGAGAGAAAGAGTTAAATTCTATCCTCTTGGAACGTTTTGTATGTCCAGTCAGTAATGTCAGTAATTCTTTTCAATACTTTAATATGTATTGCACTTTTCATGACACGGAATATGAGAGAAAGCAACATTTTAGTTCAACGAAATTTTTCTTGATGGGGAAAGTTTTATTTGAAGAAAGGTAGAAAATACTAATTTATTTGAAGAAATACTCATTATTACGCAATGTTATTTATTTTCATGATACAAGAAAAAATCAAAACTTAATTTATAAAGAATAATGCAATGTAAATCTTCACTCTTTTTGTTTTTTGGTGGGACGACGACGACTAAGAATCGTTTGTTTCTTTAAGATGTTTGAATTGACAGGATTTCTCATTAAAAAAGGTACATATTCTGGTTTCAAGCATGATGTCGTGTAGTTTCCAACGATACATCACATCCCCATCGAGATATCAACAGTAGTGGTTGTTTATTTTAAATACAAATATTGAAATGCGGAATTCCAAATGTTGTAAGTTCCGAAAATATCCAAATTGAATTTCATGCACGTACGGATTGTGCAATGATTATTCATTATATGAAGTATGTTCTTTGCAAGTCTTAACATAAGAGTCAAGATTCTTAGCTCTCAACTTTTTGCACACAAAAAAAACAACAAAAAAATTGGTTTTGGTCAGAGGTCACTTATTTTTGCTTGATAATAGTACTGTGAGTGCAATTAAGAGATGAAGAAAAATAACACACATACCTCCCAGGAGATAAGAAGCCCACCAGGATCCCAGATAGGACCCGCCCTCAATCCCAGGATAGTACTAGAGTGACCAAATAACAAATTAGGAAAAATAAATAAATAAAATAACAAATAATAATCCATTTATTTGTATTCTAAGAAAGAAATTCAGTGACTTAGAATTCCTGCGTATGATTTCCTTAATACAAGGACATGTTATATCTTCCTCAGGTCAACTCGAACTTACAACTGAAAACTTTCGAAAAGATAGGATTTCCAAGAGTCAATTGGGATCTTTTCCTGGGGTGGGAGGGAAAAAAAGAATGAAGTCAAGTTCATAATTTTTGAAATTTTAAATATGCCCATATCAGTAAATTAGACTCTTTTTCAAAATCAATTTTGAGTCCTGAAAATAAATATTTGTATAAGAAAATTTGTCGGAAAGAGGTAGAGATAAAACTAGAGTCGAAAGGGTACAACTTACAAGTACTTACAAGGAAAATTCACGATACTTACGTGGTACCGAATGCAGGGTGTTCTACTAAAAAATATTATTCACAAGTAGAATTATCAACATACTTTCTCTTGAGATTGCTGTTCATTCCAAACGATTAAATAAAGACGAATGTATATAGCGGAGTTTTTAACAGCGAATATTGAAAGAATGGGCAGGATTCGACCCACTGTGTGTTAGGTCAGTCTTTCTGAAGTGAGTGGCCCCGCTTCCACGCTAACAAAGAGCAAACCCACAGTAGAGCAAGAGCATGAACGGTCCTGGCTTATTGGGACTTATCATGGGAACTAAGTAAATAATTAAAGACTTATGACCTTTAATGGATGAATACTACACATTTTGTGATTCATAGTATTCGTCCGTTGAAGATTGTAAGCCTTTAATTATTTATATAATTTGATTGCATAATGGACGTAAATTGTTAATATATTGTCTTATTAGCAATTGTCATTCAGAGGAAGTAATTTTGTAATTATACAATTCTACTACAATTAACGTGTGTTATATAATCTAATTATATAAAAAATAATTAGGGACTTACGACCTTTTATGAACGAATTTATATATATAAATTTATATATATAAAGTGGCAACGTTCTCGCTCGTCACTAAGTCATCCCGGGTTCGATTCCCGGAGGGGGCAAGAAAAATTTGTAGCTCTTTGTATCCATGTCCCAGTTTGATTAGCTGGGATTTACAAAGAGACCGACCTCTGCGACTAACAACCGCAGTTGTAATGCTCGGATACAGTGCTCTGGATCATATCTAATCGCTGCCCGAGCTCGGTTATTACGACGCGTCCAGTGAGTAAACTCAAATCAAAACCTGAGCCTTACTGGGGGTCGTCTT
>NNCF01127981.1:74203-107916 GCA_002313205.1 Laupala kohalensis
TAAGTCTAATTCATTTGATACAGAAGTAATATATCAAGTGAAATGAATCAAATATGTAGATAGTGTTGGGTTGGTCAATCCTGTATGATAACCCGCTATATTTGAAAACATCCACTTAACAAATTCATCTTTCATACATTCTGTTCCATGAACAAATATACTCATTGTAATATACTGAATATTATGATACTAGTTCCACTAATGAAAGGACTTTAAAAAAGGAAATAAAAACAAAATACCTTTTATTATTTCATTGTATTACAAGTTTTAAGAAAATTACGATAGATTCAAGACTGGCAATTTCAGATATTTGATTAACCATCAAACTATTTATGACAAACATGTTTTTTTAAACAATGATACATAAGATGAAACGGTCGTGTTTGTTAAGACCGAATTACTGAAGCACCACCCTTGCTTTATACGAAACAGTCTCGTTCACGAACACTATACACGCAATAGTAGTAATATTCATCGCCCTAGAGTGTCAACCACTCTTTGCCAAAAGGGACCATACCATTCGGGAATCGTTCTATATAATTCCCTGCCCAAGAATATAAAAGATATTATGAAATTGAATATCTTCAAATCCGCGGTTAAAAACTACCTCCTGCACCAGTGCTTCTACACTGTAAAAGAATTTATTGATTTTAACAAAAGTTAAATTCGTCTTGTGCTTTATCACGCCATTGCTGTAGTACTTTTTAAACAACTTATAACAATTTCAAAAACTATTTTCTTGCATGATTGTGTTGTCTTATGGCTCATATTAATTTAGTTTTATGTGTACTCAACATTGGCACGTTTGTGTACATAAATTCTGTAGCCCCATCCTGGCCCGGGTTTTTCTCCGGTTTTCCTTCGGGTAGAGGCGGATTTATCATACAGGTTCTCTAGGCTTTGTCTAGGGGCGGGTCTATTGTAACAATAAATCGTGAATTTAGTGTTATTTCAATTTTTAAGCACTATACTCAGAATAATCTATAGTTCGATAATAACTTACATGTAATTTTTTGCTTAAAATTACAAACATATTGACATTCTATTAGTATTATAACTCGCAGCTAACTTTTTATCTTATCTAGGAATTTTTGCTGAATTTTTTGAATCCGCCTCTGCCTTAGGGCCCTTGATCGGAATTGATGGGATGGTCCCTTGCTTGCTTCCGGAGAGTAAATTAGTTTTTTTTCCTCCACGTGGTCATACGCAGTTTGTACTGTTTTTTGACAATAAATTTATTTATAAGAAGAGTCACTATAAAATTCCAAGTACTCTTTTCCACACACAAAAAATACCCTGCTAATTTGAATATATAAGTATCCTGACGGAAACTTGTTGGAATAATATTATCAAAAACAAATATGCAAAACAGAGAAGAATATTTAAGTAATAAATATTAATATCATAAAATATTATTTATTCAAATACACGCGAGGTAACTCGTGTCTGGGTTGGGCTTGTCTGTGCACCCGCAGAACTGGAGAATACTAAATGTGTATGTTTTAAAAAGAAACTGTTCATAGTTGTGGGGTGTCCTATGACACAAACTATTACAAGTTGGTAGCCACATCTTTTGTCATCTCAGAAATGTCCTAGGAGTTGTGGGACGTGTTAAACGCTAGCTTTATCTGATACGAAGAATGAAGAAAATATATTTTCTTAAATAATTCTCCTCCTCCTCGTAACGTACTTTTCTCCTTATAACACAACGTGATGCAACTAGGTGTATGTGAGTCGTAAATTTATTGTACGACTAATATACTTCAATATACTGTCAGACAGAACATGTAAAGCTAAAGTCATATCTGCGTCTGCGGAGCGGAGCGTTTTTTCCGCCGACCTGTGTTATCTTATGAGTAAGACACGGGTGCGGAGAGGAAATCGCTGCCGCTTCCTGCGCGACGTTTTCGCCTACTGAGGTCACAAGTGTTAATGGATGGGTATATTGAGAGAAGCGAGGAAGACGGTGACTGATTTCTTTCACGGTGCTTTCCTTGAATTTCCACGGAATGACTATTAATATTATCAATGTTCATATTAATTATTACAACACTGAATTATTATATCACTGAGTATTTGCTCCACTGCCCCCTCAGTTCTTTAAGAAAACTTTTCGCGTCCTTTTTAGTGGAGTTCGTATGTCAAGATTTTCCTCTTGAGGGCTAATCTACATTTACAGAAAATTATGATGTCTGGTTAATTTAATGTTGACTTTATTTACTGGTACAATATAATCAAAATAATGAATTATTTTGATACATAATTTTTTTCAAATTAAATTATAAAGAAATTTGATTTTGAAAAACTGCAATGACGCATCTCATATTTACTCAGAATATTTGCATTTCTTTATAAATACTCCCAGTTTTCTGAAATAAGTTCACTGATTCTCTATGTGTACAGATTTATACCTGAATACACATTTTACAATTAATAAATTTCGTATCGCAATTGTGTAATAATTTAATTATAGTGCAATTTCACTAAAATGATACATCCTTGACATCTCTGATAAAATGTTATTACGAGTATTCAGAAACTCTGCGACGCCAAATACCAAATGACATTGCTGGTAACAAGTATAAATGCCCATTTATTCTCAGAATTTTCTGAAGCTTTCTTATTTTCGCGTACCTTTTTACTTCTTCGTGTATTTGTATTTTAGTCCTTTGAGAATTTCGTTATGTAATTGTCAAAAATTTGGGCGTGGTTTTAGTTACGAAGAGAGAAATGCGCATTTTCACATCTATATTTAAAAGTTTTACATTTCTATTTGGAATACTTGTTCCTCAATTTGAGTTCCATGTCATATTATTTTTGTGAAGTCATGGTGTATGTTATATTCAGAATTTGCATTGTTTTGTTTTTTTAATTATCAAATTATATGATAATAATAATTTTTTAACGTAGATGAAAGATTGTCCAACAGTTGGCCTTATTTATAGCGTAAATTAATAATTTATATTACTACTTAATATTAACTATTTTTAAATAAAAATTATTGAGTCAATCATGTTAAGTATTTTGAAAGGTAATCTATCAATAATTATTGATAAATTACATGGTAAGAGTACATTTTAAAAGGTAATTATCTTTGAATTAAATAATTATGTAAGCATTCTACTATTGTCCATTATACAATAAATAAATAAATTACAACTTATGATCTTTTTACGGACAATTACAATATATTTATTGTTCTTATTCATATACACAAAGTAACGACTCGTGGTTTGAGTCGTCGTTAGGTGATAACACATTGTAACAATAAACATGAACGTAGTAACATATTTTTATGAGCACAATATATATCGTAATCGTCCGTAAAAATGTCGTACGTTGTTATTTATTTCTTATGTAAGTATATTTAACTATTACTCTATATTGGCATCTATGTATAGTGGATCTATTTCTAATATTTAAAAAATACGAAAATAGTCGCCGTGATGGCACAGTAAACAATAAGTACTACTTTAAACATTTTCACGATCTATAGCTATATGTTTTACAATAAAAGCGTTGAGTAGTTAGCGGGCAGTTGCATGGATGCTCAGTTCAAGACCTGCGCGAAGCATGTCTGTTATCGTCCTGAATTGACCTTGTTCCTTCCACCCCTACTCACGTTCCCCTACTCCAGCCCTCTGACGCCCGCTCCGCTAGGCGTCTTTGCACAAGTGGGGCGGAGAAAACGCAGATGTGTCTTTAGCCTAAGGTCCACAAATTTTGTTATAGCGCTGATGGAGGCTGAAATGTTGACGTGTGGTTTTATAAGTCTTTTATGAAGTGACGTAAAAGCAAAAATTATCCTAATTATTGTTAGTAAGATTTTTATGATAACACAACCTTTTAATAAAATACTAATACGCTCTCTATCTGAACTGAAGGAACAGTTGAGCCTATTCAAATAATACTTTGCTTCAGTAAAACGATGTGTTTTGTAGTTTGGAAAGTTGACTTACTGTGTTAATGAAATAGACATTAATTCCTTGCAAGGATTACCAAAGAGACGAGACAATGAAATGGGTACTTTTTAAGACTGCCCTAGTATTGAGGGGAATTCGGACGAATTTGTAGTTGAGGACATGAGGTAGGGAGCCAAAATGACTACAACCAGCAAGAACGGGTTGGTAGAATAAGTATAAGTGAAAACTTCATAAATGACAATGAACATACAGAAAAAAATGAAATGAGCAAATTGAGAGAGTGGGTAGCGAAGAATAATATTCCCCATAAGCATGTTGATTCACTTCTTGAGATCTTACAAAAACAATTATGGAAGGAGCTTCCTAAAATTTGTAAGACACTACTGCAAACACAATGAGCTGAGTACATCATTCAAGACATGGAAGACCAAGACAATTCGGTTGGGCAATTCACATACTTTGGTGTAGAAAGAAATTTACTTAACTTAATAAATCCAGAACTCCAAGACTCAACTATAGAAGTAATAATAATGACGACTTTAAACCTTTTAAATCAAGTAAAAATTCTCTTTGGCCCATTTTAGGAAGAATTTACCACCAGCAAAATTGTTATCACCCATTTACAATAGCCACTTATTCTGGAAAAGATAAACCAAAGTATGTAACCCAATATTTAAGAGAAGTTTTACAAGAGGTTAATAAATTACAAAGTAATGGTTTGGTAATAAATTCTTAAAAAATTCTTTTCAGTTCAAAATGTTCACTTGTGGTTGTCCAGCTAGAGCACTTTTAAAGGAAGTAGTGGGACACTCATCAGCAATGGCATGTGAGACGTGTAATGTTGATGGAGAAAGGATAAATAATGTAATGCTTTTCTGAAATACAGACTGTGAAAGAAGACCAGACAAAGGTTTTAGAGAGTTCGATCAGACAGATCATCACAAAGAAGTATCCCCTTTAGTAGCTGTAGAACCACTCATTAACATGGTGAATCATTTTGTATTGGAACCAATGCATCCCCTCTATTTAGGTTGAGTAAAGAAACACATTTTTTACTGACAAAAGGGAAAATGAGTGCAAGTTGTAAGTTAGAATTAATTAGATGCAGTGAAATGATTAAAGGTGATATACCAGAGGAATACCCCCGGAAAATGAGATCACTCAAATATATTGAATATTTTAAAGCGGTTGAATATGAATTTTTTGTAAAGGTTTGTGGGTCAATACTGCTGAAAAAAATAGTGGACCCAAACTTATATAAAAACTTTTTATTTTTACATGTATCATGTAGATTACTTTCTCATACCAGTATACCTCTCAGGAAAGGGATTATTTAAGAACTTACATTCTATCAGCAGGGGAATTATTAGGACAAGAATAAATAACAATCGATATTCACAATCTTATTCACCTATGTGATGATATTGAATACATGAAGGGTAACTTAAATTCAACGAGTGTATATAATTTTGAATCATATTTGGGTCAAATAAAAAACATTATAAAGTCTCCAAGTAAACTTCTACAACAATATTACTGCTACTAAAATTCTACAACTGTAATTCACAAATACAACAAAGATTTTCAAATTAAAGTACAAAAATTATATTTTGATCACTTCTCGTAAAGTATAAAGTAATCCAACATAACGTATTGTTATCCTTTTGTATCACTGTATTACTCCACCCTTTTACTTCGCAGCTAATATTTCCAAAACAGAAATAAAGTGTTCACAAGGCTTAACATTTCATATTAACCGTTTTATCACATGCACCACTTATAAACACTTAAACGAAACTTGCATTACATGCTGAATACTTATTTTCAAACTCCAGTCCTCTACACTTCGCGAAATCTTTTAAAACCTATCGAAAATATACGAAGTTGCTACACTATGGAACGAAAACAAGTGATATTATTCAAGGAGTTTCTATATTTTTACAATGACTTTATAGCTCATAGAATACAAAGGAATTATGCGTGAAGGTTCCTTGATTAATGTAGTAAAGTGATAACATCAAATTAAATATGGGAATAATCCTACATTCAAATTACTTAATTGCGCCAGCAATGACGAATTAACTTAATTTCCGCAGGTAATGTGTTTATATACATGGGCATCTCCAGAAATTATGTTCGCGTTTGCTACCAGGGTATGTGGTCAAAGTTTCATTGGCGGAGTTACATTTTCTGCACTTATATTATGGAATTTCCTCGCCTATGATGTATTTCCTGTAGTTTAATGCCGGATCCTGAATTGCTAGCATCATCCCCTCCGTCTCAGCAAAGACACTTCCATTTGCGAGCCAAACATTTGAAGCTTCACTGTCTATTTCTGGCTTATTTAGTTGGTAGAAATGTCTTCCATGGATGACTTTACTACTCCAACTCTCCAATAATTGGGTCTCATTTCGCTCTACAACGCTCGGGAACTCATCTCGCAATGCGAGGTTAAGTGGCGTATAATTTCGATCTGCTTTCCTTCTGTGCAGATAACTTTCATTTACCTTGGTAGAGAAATAATCGCGACGTTTTACTACAGTGTTCTTCCACAGTTGTTTTACATCAAGAATTCCTCTTCCAACCTTTTTTCTTGGTAGGTAAAATCTCTCTTTAGCAGATTGTGGATGCCATGAATTTTGTTTTGTGAATTCTACTCTGGTTGATCGAGCTATAACTTGCAGATCTGTACTTGATTACTCCGAGTGAATAGGTAATCGCTGGCATTGCATAGATATTTACAGCTCTGCACAAGTTGATACCATTTTAGCTTGTCCTCAGCAATTTATTTACTCGTGGTATGTTCATAAGGCAGTTCTATATTTTTTGTGATCAAGTTCTCTCGATTGGGCAAATCCGAGGTATTTTTATTCTTCATCTATTTCCATTTACTGAATTACTCCAGCATCTTGTGTTGTGAAACCTTCACATGGTATAACTCTACCTTTTCATAAAGTGACCATTATTATTATTATTATTATTATTGGGGCTCTAGGGCTCGCCATCAACTAGCTTATTTAGTGCCTTCAACGCCGCCTATCGAGATAAATGAGTGGAAACATTGTAAATGGAAATTCTGAGATTATCCATCAAAAAATTGCCCTATTTTGAAAGTCTTCAGTTAACCCTTATGTTACTACTCCTATGAATGTATATAAACGTTTCTGAACGTTTAAAAAGTATCCAAATTCTAAATGGTATGCTAGGGGGAAGTAACGTGAGGTTGCACTCATTTTATCATAACTTTTGAATGCATTAAATTATTTTTGGCATTATATGATTAAATGCGTTTATTATTTATCAAGCTCTTCCTTTAGTAGTTTAGTCGTTCGTCGAAGTTATGTATTTCAATACTTCTCAACCATTCTGACTAATATATAATTCATTGTAGTCAATTAGTGATTTACGATTACTAATTTTACCTTTTGTAGTCATAGCTGTACTGTGGTTAAACTCAACCTATTGTGTAGTTTTAAGTTCTTTATGATTAAAATTCTTTTCATTTCTTTGTGATTTTCTATTTGTATTTATAAAGCTTCTTCATAGTAATTTTATTACTGTAGATATTGTGCGTTAGTGGGAAAACATGGTTAACACTGACTCATCAATTAACTGAATTCGAAAAATAGGTTGACTAGAAATCAATTATTCAATCCAGTGGTCACAATTTACGAACCTGTCCACCAGATCTCTCTACACAAACGTAGTTTATGTAGAACAATTCGGTATTCAAGTTACAAGGAGAATGAAAAATTTCGTGACTTCATTTTTGTGGTTACAGGAGTGTTTCCAGTGACACGTCTGTAAATATACTTTTATTTAAGTTTTGAATTTCTGAAGCTAAAAATATGAAGATGCATGCTATGTGAATTTCACGGGGGAGAAATGAGCCAGTGAAAAAGTCCGAAAACTCGGGACACTAATGGTCGACTCATGTAACAGGTATCAAAAACCCATATTCTTTCGAAACAAGGTATGTTGAAATGGGTTTCATTCAATTACGTAGCAAATTAAATGAGATTGTTACTAGAATTTACATAAAGTGGTAAAGTAACTAGAATATTAGTATTAAAGAAAATGTTTGATTTTAAATAGAACTATCCACTGTTGAACGAACTAAATAAAAATATTTTAAAGAGATTTAATGATCGTAATGGGAACTTAAAAAGTACATTTTCAAATAAATGTCCCGATAATTTTCAGTAAATATATTTTCACAGTTCCTTAAAATAAATCAAATAATTTATAATCCAAAGTTACATCATAAATACCACTTTCCTGTGACCCAAACTCCTCTCTCGTGTTCTACAAAGAAGTTTGTGTTATACATGAGGAATATAACGATATGGCTTGATTTTTACACATGATGCATTACCACTCATGTCGAAGTTACTTGTACACATGTTTGTATATTTTCAAGATCAGTCTTCGTCTCAAAAGAAACTGAGATAAGAGCTTCAAATTGAATATAAATATCTGGATAATATGTATAGTAAGTGATTTATGATGTGAAATAAAATTAATCAACCACAAATAATTTAAAAAAATGAATCCTTGGAATGATTATGTCCGTATCTAATATAAATGTAGTTTTACATTGACTGTTACTATTGGAATATTTCCTAATAATAAACATTAAAGTTAGGGTGAAATATCTTCCCACTCCATACGAACCTCAGACTTCTTATTGAAACCCTTTCCAATGTTCCACAAATCTCTCAAGACTCCTCCACTGCCTGCACTTGCATGTATCCTTTATCTCCTGCAAATTACTACATGGCAACACTTACAGGAATGAGGCGACGCAGTAGCTCTGCTCAGCCGATTGTAAGCAACGCGAATCCCGCTGCACTCCAAATCCAGCGCTACCTGCGAGCTAATAGCCATCAGTCAGTGTAGCTCAGATACGGCTAAATAAATAATCGCAGTTACGAGCGGACACGAGCCACTCGTAACACGTTGCTACACCTCCCTCATCCTCCACCTCCTCCGTCCCATCCTCCATTACTCCCTCCAGGTGACGGTGGGGAGCGAACGTGCAGCCAAACGCTGGTTGACAGTCGTCACTGCTGACGACAAGCTGTCGCGTCGGTCGTTAGGATGCACTGCAGATTAATAGTGCCTAAAGCAGGATGTCTCTCATAACATCAGGACGCTTTCTATTTCGCTAGGCTTTCTTTGTTCCTAGGTTCAGTCTACGCTGGCATGTAGCTCGAGCACGGATCCCTCCCTTATTTTTTTAAAGTTGAAATAACTACTTCATCTATATGAAATATTGTTAATTTACCAGGTGTTGATTAATGAACAATAACACCTTCTAACACGTCACATGTGGGATCACCTATTGCTTCGACAGTGGCTTTCCTACATGAAATAATTCAATCTTTCTCTACTCAATCAATTTATCTCCTTTGAAATGTTGAATCATCTACGACGAAAATAACAATATGAAGGGAACTTAATCAAGGGGATATTGTCAAATGTGTATCCGTTAAACCGAAACCAAGAACCCCAATTTTCCTTGCATCGGGACCCTAGTCTTAAAATATCGAAGGGAAATTTCGTTTTTGTTCCAGATATGTTAGTAGTATCGTTAATGTTTCATCCTATAACGAAATCAAAGATTTACTTAAGAGCTCAAGACATTCTTAATTGCGTTCAAGAATTAAACTAGAGGGAAATATAGGGAAGAATTCGTAGATCTAAGGGGATCTTCACCGTTTGGCAGTGATCTCTCGCACTTTTGACGCTGGAAGAAGTTAGATTCATGTATGGGGGAATATGGGTAGTAAGTTGGNGGGGGGTGGTTGAGAAATCAGAAGACCCGTGTTGTGGCAGCGATTGAGCCTCAATTGATTTACGAGCAACAGACAAATTGGGCTGTGGGTCAGACGTACCGCGTGCTCGATAGCTGCCCTGACTGAGCCTTCCCCCATTTCTTTTCAGCCTTACTTTCTTCTTGTCGTCGTCTTCTTGATATGCAGTGTAGAGGAATGCTACAATGGTTATATCAGCGATAATGCTTCGAATGTGATTCAATTTACGATTTCTCAGATGTGAGGGAGAAAAATAATTATTCGTGACGAAATGCCGAAACTAGCCTTGATATGTTTTTACTAGAAAACTTCTATAATATAAAGCACACTCGTAAAATATTAGGCACTGAAGTATGTTTAAAAATTGTTGAAAATACCAGTAGCCCCGGCAATACGTAATTTTAAAACCGAAACGGAAGATCCGAAGAGGTATCGTCTGCCAGTTTCGCCGATGACACTGCCACGTACGTGGTTCAAGATCTGAAATAAGCCTCCAAAATTCTACAAGAGCATTGACAATTTGACAGACTAGTTCGGGAAATGACGCATCCAAATAAACGAAAACAAGAAAAATCTGTCCAAACCACAAAAACTTTGGATCTTAATTATATTCATAACAAACTGTGAACTAAAGGAAATTTTTCAAGTCATCGTGTCTCCTTAGTATTTTTCTTTCTCTTTTACCTTTATATTCTCTGTTTACAATGTTATATTTCATTTTTCCCATTTATCTTATCTCTTCTGTCTTTTGTGAACGGTGCCACTTAGCTGTCTCTTCTTATGGTGTTCCCGTCCGGGATAAGGTAGGCGCCATTCTACTACATATCGAAACTTCTCCGCAGCTCTTTAAACCTTCCTTGATAATATTCTATACACTTGTTACATATCTGTTGAAAATATCGTAGATTTTCTCTGATATCATTGTGAACAATTCTCGTGTTGACAAAGGCAATGCAACAAGAAAAGATCTGTGAATCTGTACGAGAAGCAATGCCTCCGCATCTAATCACCGTCAAGTAGCCGTCACCATTCCATCACCATATTCCCTCACTTCTCAACTACTAGTGCTACAGCCGCCGCCGCCGCCACCGCTAATGCGTCCGACGCGCCACTGAGGCGGCTGGCGTTGGGCGGAATGTAAAACAAGCACAACGACTGCTGGGTTAACGGCGGCTAATTCTGGAGACAAGACGGCGGCAGTGCGTAAGAGATGAGACGCCGCTATTGAGGTCGATGGTGCGCTGCTCATGGGTGGCCGCCACTTTCATGACTTGATCAAGAGAGCTGCCGCATGCTCTTCCCCACGAATTTGGAGACTAAGAATATACTTTATACATTCGTCCCTTCATTAATAACTATTGTATAAGAAACAGATTTTTGTACAAAACAAGACAGCTACACACTTCACATCCTGGAACTCAACTCTCGCTGCCAAACAATGAATCAGAACAAATTAATGAATGATCAAGAATAATATACCTCATTGTCGAAGTAAGAGATATGATTGGATTTTAAATTGCTTGTCATGTTATCTTCTTATTGTTTAGATGGAAGAATGCATTGAAAATGGTATTAACGATGCACGAATGATCAACAATGTAAAGTAACGGAAAAGAAATTCCCTTTCATCAGAGCATGGACAATTTCAAACAATACAATAAATAATATACTTCACAACTATATTCACTCCTAGGTACTTGGCTTGGGCCACACGCAACTGGCGATTGTTTACTGAATCTCCTTTCGCAAAACTTGGATGAGCGGACACTGTTAGTACGAAGCGGAACTTACTTACTGACGGCCGTGTGCTATGAAAACCACAGGGGCACTGAATAGAATGTAAAATGCTATATATTTAAAGTGCCAACATCATGTTGATTGTAGTGTGCATGCCGTTTTTCACACAAAGTCACAGCAGTCTGTTCAATCAATAGACATTTGCCCAATTTTCACTTGTTCGTTTAAGCAAAGAAACTTCCATATTTTTCGAAACAGTTATCATTTCACCTCGCAGATGCGATATTCGAGATACACCTCAGTGTGATTGTGAGTGTGCAGAACAAACAATTTCTCATATTGTATCCAAAAATACTGCCCTTTCCGCTCATTCCAAAGACAATTTTAAGATAACTCCCTAACAGTCGTAGAATGGATGGAAAATTTGAACTTACAAATCTAAGAAACGATTTAAATGTTTCTATATAGTTATATACTTTATGTTAACGTCATTTAACTCATATGTGAGAAAATACATATGATGCATTTGTTCTTCGATAACTCGTACCATAACAAAACCACCTCGTGTGGTTATTAACGGAGGAATTAGGTGAGAATATCGAAATTCGGAACTCTTGATAATTATTAGACAGTTTCTACGGTGATACTGTTTCATGCTCCTAGAATAGCAGATCTGCATACACTCAATAAATGTACATAAATTGAACATAAAATTGATGACTGTGCGCCACCCAATATACTGTCTCTTTCTTCAGGAGCCTAATCCTGTGTGGGCTAAGAAAACCTTAAGTCACATTAGCCAAAATAAATTCAGTGTCTACTAGTTTCTTACATTAATTTTTAATTACTTAAATTAATTCAATAAGATATTGCTTTTATTAATTCAATAAGATATTGCTTTTATTATTTCTACAAAATACATTTCAATATTTTAATATATTTTATTTTTGGTGAAATAACTTATGTGTTCATGGTAAAATTTTAAAAGTTGATGGTAAAATGATGGTGTTCATGGTAAAATTTTAAAAGTTGACGAAAAAAATGGTGCCAAAAGTAAAATATAGAAGGATTTTGTAATCAACAAAGTACTGTAGGAAGATAGTGGGATGTATGCTATGCCAAGAGATCATAAACATTGTAAATTAAGTATGTAAAGAAGCACAATATAGAGTAATATTTCAGAATATTATTAATTTAACAGTACTTTATCTGTTGACAGTATGTAATAAATTAGATTTAATAGATTAATATTGTATTAAGTACGATTGAAGTAATAAACTATCATAAATTACGAATAATACACAGCTAATATGTAATGTGATGTGTTATGAATTCTATAAAAACCAAATATTGAGATAAACAATACAATAAAAATTATTGTTTCAATCAAATTATAAACAAACTTTTGGTTTTACAGTCGTATTATTCAGGATCAAATCTAAAACTCAGTTGATTTACAAAACTTTACGTAAATTTCACTTTGCAGAAAATTCCACGGGTGTTCATATATGTACGGAGAGATTACTGGTGAGATAAAAGGACTCAACTATGCTCACCGGCCTGAAATTCAACAATGCTTCAGAGTTGAACAAAATTAACCAACTGAAATACTATAAGTGTAAAATATAGGCTATCATAAGATTAAACTTAAATGGCACGGTCCCGTTATAATTTCGTATTTGATAATTGAAGCACCTTGTTGACACAAAATTGTTGTAATTGAATCATCACATAGTTAGTAAGAAAATATCTTAGAACATTTGCGTTCCTTTTCTACACAAGCGGACGGAACAATTCACACAAACGTATCGTACTTGAGAACAATAAAAAAATGTGTTGATGAAATCCTATTGTTTCTTTTCATTCATTCCTTTCTGAAATAACGGCGCATAAAAATTACACCAAGAAAAGAAGCTACTTAACTCAATTTGAAAAGATAGAGGCTTGAGTTCTCACAGTTGATTGCTCAGACACGTCTGACCATGCAGGTATTAAAATTGGATATTATACGTGATTTACGAGATGCTCTATTGTGCATTATCATATACTATTAATAACTGTCGTGTCTAAGGTCCTGAGTGAAACTTGGCCTACAACTAGCGGATCGGGGAAAATAGTATCTGCCATATTATCCCCATTAATAAAATACTCTTCCTAAATAAAAGCAAACGTCCATATTATCGTACGGAATGATAGTTTCATTCAATTAAGTTAGTTAAACTGAATTTCACATTTGATTAAACCAGATTTATTGGTTTTCCAGTCATCCTTTTATGATTTTCGTACACGCTTGTACCATCATGACTTTCCCGATGCTTTCCGTTCCTCATTGCTCGTGGATCGCGTGGCAAATAAGCACCCGCATGGGAAGCCCGCACCGTCGCCACAGCAGGTCCAACGCCCACCGCGCACAATGCATCAGCCGAGGTTCACCGCTCTCGAAACGACAAACGGATAGATGGTGTCACTCGCTGCGTCTCAAACACATGGAGAATAGGTGTATGAAATGTAAACATAAATTAACTTCTATTTTTCTCCCTATTTTCCTTTAACTGATATTAGCAGTTGGCAGCATGCTCAGGATTCACATTAAAAGGGGAGGGGGGAAGCCGCGGAATATCACCTCTTCTCACTTTTTCCCCACTTCCACATTTTTTGTTTATTCCCAACCAGGGAAAAATAATTCCACCTCTCGCGAACTTCAATAATAATTATCAAAATCATGCTGTAATTTCAACTAATGTGCTAATGTTTAATGGAATGCAAGATTCAACAGTCGCCCACCCCCTCTACATAATATTTAATTCACAAAAATGATTATGCTCTATTTCACATATCGATTCTTCATGTATTTCCATCATTTTTATATGATTTCGTTATTGTAAGGAATTTTCATTCCTTTACATTTTTTACATTTTCATGACACCATTACTAATAAATTTTAGTTATTTCAATCAACTAAAGCATTATTTATGGTTTGTAATGAGTACTTAGAGTCATATTTAATCCGCTAAATAAAATCCGAGAAAATATAACAACTTGGTCACACATTATAATTAAGGACATTTGGGTTCGTTATCGATACTTGAGATTGTGAGCTTCTCAATCACATAACAATTTTTCCTTGAGACATACTGTATACTCGAAGGCATGTAACTTCGCCGAAAATTATGCAATATTGCTGCGTAACACGAATTACGAACTTCTACGGATTCAAGTAATATCCTTGTAAATATTTATAGTAGACACTAAATCTACTATTTCTGAAAAGAAATACAAGTTAATAACACATCAATCTAAGACACAAGGTAATATTCGTTCCACGCGCTCGATGCAGAGACAACAGAATAACGCCACCAGAGCAAGTGAATTGAGTTGATGGCCGAGGTTGGCGATGGATTAAGTTTTCAGAAATTCGAATGGCCTGCCAACACAACGCGAGGTACAAATATCATTATGTTACGGTCTCCGTAACAATGTTAATACAAAATTCTTTTATTACTACGTATAAATCAATTTGAACAAAAAGTTTGTTTTCAAATTTACATTTCTTTCATAAGTTTGCAGTAATATTTTAATAATACTCGCTACATTGACATAAGTGACGGGCATTTCAATATTTCTAACCTCATCCAGTTCACGTTTGACTTCGTCTTATCCATCAATCTTTTGAGACATACGATGTTGTCATAGTTCGAAAAAAGGAGAATTATTTTTCTTCTCGTATCTTTAGAGTAATAAAATTATTATAATCATTAGAATTCAAATTTATTATGAAAGTGTAACATTAGCTAAAAATTCAAGAAACAGGTTTAATACATGTTAGAAAAGAAATCTGACTAAAAATACGTTCTCGGTTGCATAAATTTAATTCATATCTTAACTTGCTAAGACAATTTTCGGAATACTTATAGACTAACTGAAACCTTCAATAATTTTTTCCTTGAATTATAAGTTAAATACATTGTCCATAAATACTATATTTTAAATATTAAATAGAGAAGAATAATCTGGAAATTTATATGAAAAGCTTGATATTATTCATCATTCTAATTAAAAGTAAATATCATTACATCATTGATGAGATTTTAGTGAGAATGTTGTAAGAGATTCTAATCTGGGAGCTGAAAGCAAAGAGATATGGAAACTGCCATTATTCATGGATAAAGAAAGAATATGAACTAAAGTTCAAAGCTTCGTTCAAGTCTTTGATCATAATTTCCATCAAACTCATATTGACTACCTCGGTCAATCCTCCAATATTGAGATTGGCAAACTTTATTCAGATGACTTTCAAATGGGAGAATGGACTTTATTTCAACGTTCACTTACAAACCGAAAATAACGATGAGTGTCTCTTAACAGAACTTCCGGAATTAAATCACCTACATCGTTTTCCACCTTTCATGAATTCTACAAACTGAAGAAAAATTTTAAGCGGTAATTCTGTTATGTTTATAATATGTCTCAATCTTTTACACTTATTTTGGCCTGTTAATTTCTAACCACATATTACCCCGGCGACTCACAAGCAGTAGGGAGTTGTTTTTATGTTATTTATAGTATTATTTTGTATTTAAAGGTAAAATTGACCTAAAACGGAGAAATCAATACATCACACAATTAATACAGGACATAGTCTCATATTATTATCGGTAATTCAGACAATATGAATTGTAGTCCACATACGATCAATTTGAAAATTCATATGATAATGGCCTAAATATGTATTGTTTGTGGATTTTGAAGATGGCTCTATCGGAGATATTATGAAATAGTAGAAGAGAAATTTCTGTTAAAAATAATTCTTTGCATTGATCATCCAGAGCTAGCTGTTTTCCCCATGTTTTTCTCGTTATTTAGGGGTCATTTTTGTCAATTCCTAAAATTCTTAAAATAATCAATAAATCTTTTAAATTTTCGTGTGGTTTTTCATTAATTTAATGTANCTAAAATTCTTAAAATAATCAATAAATCTTTTAAATTTTCGTGTGGTTTTTCATTAATTTAATGTATCACAGGAACTAATTTATGTTGACAAAGCAAAAACTACTGGAACACAACCACAACACATCTTTCCTCATGTACTTTATGAAAAAAAGGGAAATTTAAATACTGAAATATTCAAAACATTTCAAAAATATCTTAATAAACACATCAACAAAATTAAGGCAATAAAAGAATATGTAACACTATTTAACTCACAGATGTTTTTCAGATAATTATGTTCATACTTACACTCCTTCCTCAAGTAAAATACAAAAAACTTTCCATCATGAGAGAAGTATAAAACGTAAACTTTCGTAAAGTGAGTAATTTTCTATTCCAGAAGGAGTGAAATTAAAGTGAACTCCAAGGTTGCGACCATAATGAATAAGCTTTCATAAGGGCTACGGTAATTGTTTTTAAAATGTAGGACTTTAAAGAAATATTCTTTGGTCTCAGCATATTGGTTGCACAAACAGCTGCAAACATGCGTCTATAAATCATTACAACATAAATAATTCTGAGATAAACGAAATTGAATAAAGTGAATAAATGACAAAAATAAAATCCTCCAAACCGATATTTCCATCAAAATTTCAGTTTCGAAAACTTGCACGATTTCATAGCTTTGTTAAAATACACAGAGAAAATGAATTCATGGACGATCATGCCGTGACGTAAATGTCTATAAAAGTTACCTCCTGAACCAAACCTATTAAAATCACAATAATTTCGTTGGAATATAACAATGTTCGTTACAGCACATCAACAGAACTTTTATTTCAGACTTCATTTTATGGAAATAAAATTAAACACGAAAATCCTCACGCCGTTTCTTCTGTCATTTCATGTTTACCTTCTCGGTAGCTATTCCCGTGTAGAAGCATTGTTTAAGGACCCTTGTTCCACCTCCGAGTTACAACGCAGCTTCTGCTCGCAGTAATAGAACGCAGTGTCTGCGAAGATCCTCCTCGGCCGTTATGTCCCTTTGAAGGGCAATCAAAGCGCACTCAAGGGCTACGGAGGCCATTCGTAGCGAACGGCCCGATGTGGACTTAGCGTTTCGATTGCGGGATAATTGAGGTTATGGCAGACCTCGGAATCGTCGTCGTAGGGAAACGCGGGTGCCGGAAAGTCATTACAGAGCAGCATCTTCAAGGAGAATGAAGGACATTGTTACGAGAAGAGGACGGTTACGAAAGATAATACATGATGATGAAAAGGCATGAAGGGCGGTAATAAGGAGGCTTGTTTGTGTTTGTGGAAGTACTACTTACAGCAATGGATACTACACAGACTTCATTTCATTCTTTTTCATTTGGGTGGTGAGGCTCAGATAAAGTGAGACGCACCCATCACCTAACGAAATGAAATTGCTTTAGAATTGATCAGTACATACACGACTGCTCTCAGGAGTAGATGAGATAAGATGCGTAATTTAAAAACCATACATTGTAAGATATCAAACAAATGTTCGATGTATTATATGATAGTACTTTACAAATAAATTGTTGTTATTTTTTAGATCGTCTGTCATTTGTA
This sequence comes from Laupala kohalensis, assembly GCA_002313205.1. Lineage (NCBI taxonomy): Eukaryota > Metazoa > Arthropoda > Insecta > Orthoptera > Trigonidiidae > Laupala > Laupala kohalensis. The sequence continues at coordinate 92,208 of NNCF01127981.1, forward strand.
AGAGTAAGCTATTTTACCTATACCGTTTTCTCACACCTTGATTGATGCTGTATTATAGAGATAAATTAATTGAATTAATTATCAGTTAATTTTCTAGAGGAGAGAAGATAATAAAATATTTATTTTCTGGACGAAGAAAAATTATTATCCTATACATTCCACAATATACACTATAAAATATATTCGATATCCAATTCAAAGGACTTTCTATCTTCTTTTCTACCTCGTACTTTCCCTTATTATTCATCTCAAGACAAGAGCACTGTCGATCCTCATTATTTATTTATTTATTACTCCATGTCCGTGCCTCAAACAGTCATTAGCGAGCACATGATGAAAGCGATTGGAAGTCACAAATTTATTTTGAATCATCCTTTCTGAGTTTTTGAAAGGGGTTGTGGAAAATGACCGTTTTAAAACACAATTTTGTTGTCATTTATATAAAAGAAATGTCGGATTATTTGTTATTTTTAGATAAAATAGACAAGATATTTGATGTCTCAGACGAAAATATTCTAATTAATATATCATGTCTGATGTAACAAAACATTATTCACTTTCATGTCTGAAGTATCATTTTACAATCAAATACATTCGATAATACATACATTAAATATGATACTAAATATAATCACCTTAATCAATATAATAGAGCGAGAAGCACCTCATTCTGTTATACACTTTTAAGGTTTTATATACTCATACTGTATTAAAAATTAGCTCACGGTGTGATCCATGATTCAAAGACCACACTTTCTTTATATATGACAATGTAATATTTGTAATAATTGTATTTAAATGTTAAATGTTAACAACTTTGAGATGTCAACCATAGATGGCAGCACTGTTAACGAAAAACATTCAAATTAACTGCAGTCAGCGGTGAGTGACTACAAGTGAGGTTATAACTGTCTGCGTGTTCACGAAAGCGTTGAAGTTATCATAATACAACGGCAATCACGTTGTTTTGTTAGACATTTCAGGACATTTAAAGCACTCAAACTGTAATAAAAATTAGCTCACCCTCCAGCCTTTGCCTCACAGACGAGTGCAATTACAATTTATCGCAAATAACGACACACAGTTGTCGATGTACCGAAGACGAAGATCAAAGAGCTTTGGGGGGAGAAGGCCAACGAGCTTAATGGGGTGAAACGAGTCAATTGAATAAAATAAAAAGAAAAACCAATGAACAATAAAGTATAATATGAATATCAAGAAAAGCAAATAAAAGTTGGTTACATGACAAATTTCTGTAATATATGTGTTAAATTAATTAATGATGTTTTATTAATGTCATAAAAATTGTGTTCATAGAAGATGAATTCTATATTTAAAATAAAAAAGTTATCAAAATAGCACTCGAATGACGAGTGCTTGGACGTGATTGTACTAATTAATATGAATCAAAATATTAGCGGTGTTGTCTTGAATAATTGTCTCGAGTAAATCCAGTTATGACGAAATAGAAATATAAATTTAAGGTTGATTCTCAATTTCTTCTTTTTTTCTTACTTTCATACAAACAGTACTACTCATAAAGATCAAAGTACTGTTTAGAATATTTCTCAAAAACGGTTCCAACGAATTTGCATAAATTTTATATATACAAAGTGTAATTAGTATGTATTATAACGCCATTAGAGGTGTTTCCCTTGAAAGTTTTGTATAGACGCTGTAAAATAATTTCTGTCTGCTGCACTTCCTGTTTTCTGTTTCAAGAAGCTTTAATATTATTTCGCAGTGCGCACGGACTAATCAGTAAGAGTACACTGTGGTGATATCAGATACGTGATAATGATAAAGTACATAGAAGGACCGTAACAGAACTCCAGATACGAAAATACATCAACTTGGGACTAAAAGGAAATTAAATTTACATAACGCTTTTACGAAAACTGGTGAACTGCTAAATGTCTTAAAGTAATACTTTGAAATTTTATTTAACTTCAATTCTCAAATAATAGACGGTAATAAATTCATTACTCGCCAGGAAAGTTGCGTGTCATATTTCTATGGTGGTGCGTATAATTAGATACGTGAGTAAATTGTTTTACATTAATACACAAAATGGGGTTTGAAGAAATAACCGGTAGAGAACGATGTTGTAGGATATGGATAATGAAAAATATATTCGTCTTATTTAGCTTTTTTTTTTTTACGCTTCAATGTTAAATTACTTTTTCAAACGGTATTAGAAAAGTTAAATTTAAATAAAATATTACAAATACTCATAGAAAACTGATACACGAGGTATAAGAAGCTATACGAAATATCGGGAAAATAATTAAAATAAGACAGTATCATCTCTTTAACATAGAACACAGACTCGATTGGTATTTACTTGATGATAGGAGTAGTATAATTTCCCCGAATAACAATTTTTCCTTAAATCAAAAATATTTTTAAGGTTCTGCAAGCTGTTCCTTTTAATTGGACTAAATATTGAATTTTATATATGAATTGAAAGAACATAGAACTTAACTGGACCAGCACGTAATATAAATTAAACTTTTAACAATTTTCACTGTACTAAAATAAAGCACAAAATTTTCACTGTACTAAAATAAAGCAATTTTGAAATTTAAGAAAACGGTTCTCAGAGTTATTCTAAAAAAAATTCTTAAACTATTTTTTTGAGGCATCGTGCTTTCTTATAACGATTTCCACGACGGTGGTCACATTTACTAAAGTGATATAGAAGGACCCTTCTTAACCGGTCTGGTCAGGACCGAGACCCTGGTCGGTTAACCGTTCGGCCTCTTAATCCGAGGTTATCGTGAAAAATCTATTTTTGTTCAAAAGGAGCCTACAACTACATCAGGTTGTCACGAATAAGCAAGCAAATAAGTCATTTAACTCATTCTATTATACTTTTTGTACATACATACAAACATAAACGAACACGAAAACGATTCATAGAAAAATAGACTCGAAAGCCAGAGGAGAATCAAAGTGGCAAAGTTCCTCCCCTAATCCACGTTCTGCTCACCATAACAGAAATGTATTGCACACATAACGTCGCGTCGCCCCGTTTTACTTTCGAGCTACTTTCCAGCAAAGGTCAGTCAAACAATAAATGTTTGAGTCACTACCTGCCAGATATTACACGCTGAAAGGAAGAAGAAAAAACTGTTCTACGGGATAGGTCGGTAGATTCGTGGTCGGTTAAGAGGCGTTCTACTGTCTGAGGGGTAGGGAGAAGTAGATATTGTACGCGCGTGTTTTGCCTTACAGCGCATCATGATGGAAATATTATTCCAATCCTCGCAGATCCCAAATTAACCACATGAGTTTCTGTCAATATTTTTGTCGATCAAAACAATACGGTATAAAAATAATTAGTATACTTATTACGAATTGCGTGAAGAATGAATCAGTATAAATTAGATCAGAAAATCATGTATTATGTTGGATCCGAACTAAGAAACTTTTAGTAAATGAGCACGTTCTTCATCGCATACCTAGTTTCTGCTAAACGAGGCGATTCCTCAACCTGTCGAAGAACGAATCGTTTGCAAACATGATTTACCGAAACGCTCCACAACTTTTCAGGGTACTAGAAACAAACGATTGATCGATACGAAGCCCTGAGCACTATAACCGTGCCTTGGCGTGGAAGAGAAGAAAGGGTAGCGTTTAACCTTGTGAGCATTGGCGTCAGAGAACGCTGTCATATCGTTCACTCCCCTAACGGCACTCGTTCCCCTCTCACGCACAGCGTTTCTCACACGCCACGATGCGCCGTTGTTTTCTTCCTGAGGACTTCCACATGCGTTCTACTGGAACTCTAGTAAACGCAACTTTTCTTATTCTACGTGATGTTTTTCAATGTTCAATATTGTTAACTATTCGATATAATAAGAGGGAGAAGAATTCACCAATTCACTTCTATTTCTACACCGTTCCAATCTGACCATCCGCAACTGGTCGTGCGAGATTTCCATGCCCACGAGAAATCCACGTTCGAAATTCTCTTTAGCGCGTCCGAATTATCTTGCTCTCAGAATCTCGAGCCTACTCTCGCACACCCTGCTCACTTTCCCACGCGAATACTTCCCTATCAATTCAATGTATCACTGAAAACTTTTTTAAATTAAAAAACAAACACGTAATAGTTTCGCGATATGCACATCACTCCAGTTACTTCTTTTAAGTTATCAATTTCTCTTTGAATTCTTAGTTATCGTCTAATTTCACCTTCAAATATTCGAGCTGGAGCTGTTATGAGCTCATGTGGTTTCCACATCTCCCGCACATTTACTGAGGCAGAGATTCATTTTATACTTTTCTCAGGCGTTCTGAATTGATACTGTATAGCTAGGTTCTTTAATTTCTGCAAAAGAACTAATTTTTTTAAATTATTCTACCAATCCAATCTGTCATTTTAGAATATTAAGCCCCCAAATTTCATAGAACGATGGTTTCTTTTCAAAGTACCACATCAATTTGTAGTCTGGTTTCATTTTCTCAAATCTTAGATATATTGCCTATTATTGATGTGAAAATTTCAATTTTTCTTCCGCAAATTCTGGACTGTGTTCACTACCACCAAGTATAATCATAATTGAAATACACTTCTTGATTTTGAAGTTAGAAGGGGTATCAAATTACCTATTTTATTGATAAATTGTAAAGGGATGAGATAAGTAAAAATATATAATAAATGAAATCATAAGTAACTATGATGTGTATGAAATTCTACGGAAAAATATAGTGGAATATTCTTTCCGCTATAACCAATTGCAAGTATTAGTTAGAGGAGACAATGGAATCTAATTAAAATACACTTTTCCTCAGGAAAACACAAAGCATGTAAATTTAAAAAGAATATTTATCAACACATAAGTAATGAAAATTGTACAAACACATAACACAACCAGTTTCTTCGTTGCCCGCTTAGTGCAGTTCAGTGGAGATTGGTTAACTCAGTTGAGCCGTGATATCGATAATTCACACTCGAGGTGTGAGAAACGTGTTTGACGAAGTACGATCACAGTATAGTTTTACGTTATTTGCTCAAGCTCACTTGAGCAATCGTTGTTGTCATGTTAGAACACGTTCGACTCAAACTGACTGAAGACTCACTACTGACGAATCTCAAACTTTAGCACGGATCAATTTTCCTTTATATAATGAAGTCACTAATGACCCGCGTGAAGTTGGAAAACGGAGCTACTAGTATTATAGTTTACAACCTGTTAACATATATTAGTATGTGAAGTTTATTTCCAATTCCGCTATTAAGTGTCGTAAAGAGCATAACCCAATTAATTTTTTTCCCGTTCCGATTAGGGAAGAGGAGCTGGATTACAAAAAATTCTTTTATTGGTGTCTACAAAATAACAGTTTTTTATCGTTCTTCTTTCCAATTTCAGTTCGTTTCCACTAACATCCTTATTCCATCTGGAACGATCGCACAGCTTGGATAGTAGATCTTTTTGACTCGATTTGTGCAGATTCGATTCACCATTCGAATTCTTCTTTTTTTTTATGACAACAAGGCTAATAGAATGCACGAGTATTTTGATAAGTTTCCTAAAAGAACTTCATATTTTCATCTAACGTGAAAGCTCATCGTGTATCTTTGCGAACTCCAGCGAATACTTTTCGTCGTCGTGAGAAGTGTCCCGGAGCTCCGCACCGTGTTTCGTCGCACGTGGCCTAGGTTAGGACCCCGAACAAAGCCAAGTGAGACCCTTTGCTACATGAGGAGCGGCGAAAGAGTATTGATCGAGCTCGGCACATTCGCCTCCGCCTCCGCCTCCACCGCCGCCAGAGACTTAACGCCCGGTCGCCGCCGTAGAAGTGCGTCTCTCGATGGGAACGACGCGGTCGCATAGACACCGCACCGCCGCGCCGAGCAGCGGGTGGTGGGTGTTGCTTGCTCCAAGTACGTAGTGCCAAATTTGGCAGCGTGGGAGATCTCATATTCGAGCAGTTAGAGTAAAAGAGACCCCCTCCTTATCAGTATCGTAAGTCCGGGAGACGTCTTACAATTTTAAATGGTCAGTATTAAATGTTGAATTAGCTCGACTGGATCATTAAGATGAAAAAATATTAATGGCATTTTTTCTCACCTTTCAAACTTTAACAAACTACACAGTATTGATAGAATCTACATAAAATGCATTTATAGAATCTACGGTTCAGAGAAGAGCGCCGTTCTTTCTATCAAAATAGTGCGAGAGCCTCGCTGTCAAACTCTCTTTTGCGTTCGTCGCGTCATAAAGATTCTCGGCGGTTACGCCGTCATGCTTTGTAATGACTTATCTAGAAGATATGCGCAATTTAATTGAACCCCTGAAAATTGTTTAGATTTCATACACTTCACAAAAAAAAANACTTTCTTGATGAAACTGTACGGGAGTTGCATTAGTTGCATGCTCGTGATTGCAACTATGAGTAAGGAATATTTTTTAAAAAATTCAACTCTGAGCTTTATGTTCACTTTTGAAAAATGATAAATATTATTGTTCTCCTTTACTTTCCTATTAATTCCCATTCTGTGACGTCAAGTCTTCCCTAATTTCTGAAGTCTTATTGATTGACTCTTCCTGACTAGTTAGCATTCTACTTGTTGTTTATTTCTATTCTCGTAATATGTAACAAGAAAAAAGAAAAATAACATCTGAAATAAATATTTAAACCCATTATTTTTTTAATTTCCCTAAAAAAATGAAATGTGTAAGCATATTTTCACCTCGTCACCTCTCTCATGAGCGGTACACAAAACAAAGTGGGATAAATGTTGTCCCTCTACATGTGAATAAATCATTTTACTCTTCATTCGTGAATCGATAACGAGAAAAAACAAATCTGCGCCATTATTTTATTTATCGACGTATCAATATCATCAAATATTTGTTAATACAAGTATTTTACAAGGAATATTAGTTTAAGAGTGATGCTTCAGCTTGGGAATTATTAGTATCATAATGCGATTGGATTTATGTTTTAAATTGTATTAACAAATCGTGTTATACATGATAATAAAGTGATTTTATGATCACTGAGGATGAATTAAGTATACGTGTTTGAATAGGTTTAACGAAATACTTTCAAAATAAAAAACAATAGTCTAATGAAAACGTTTTTTTTTCTTCCCCTACGACGAGAAAGGAAATGTAAACCTAAAAAATTGTCATAGTCCGTAATATACCAAAACATACAACACAAGGTTAACACTCGCAATTATATACGTTTCATTAAATGTCTCTGTCAAAATTTTAATTCATTACATAATTCAGTATTTATTGCTGATATTAAAGTAGCTTTTAGTTCGCGTTTGCTTCTTTCTTGCTGAACATCTCTGTCCGATGATCACCCAAGTTTCTTAGCGTTTTCATGAAGAGCGGAGGTTTTGAATCTTCTCGTAAGTTTGTTGGAGTATTTGTAATGACGTAACTAATGTCAAGAATATTTTGTAAGTCTTCTTTAATTCATCAACAATTGCTTTCATTTCTAGAAGTGTAATGAGTGAGAGGGAATATACCAGAAAGGTCGTCCCAGAAACATTAAGTGCGTTATAGAAACACATTATTTTTAAGAGAAAACAGTTCACAACTCCGAATAAGACTTACAATTATTATCCTCCAATCTCGTATCTCTTTAGAATCAGACTCCATACTGAGTTGCAGCTAAAGGTAAACTTTAAAAATAGAATGAGAAACACACAACGTTCATTAACAGGAAGAAAATTAAAACAATTCTCTGATTTGAAATAGACATGACAAGGCTGAGTTTACAGAAAGTTTTTATTTAATTAATATGCAGAAGAAATGTGAAATTAGTATTATTAATTAATCTATTTATTAGTATTATTAGTATTAATCTATTTTTCCTCCCACCGTACATTTTCTGTTTTGATTTACATTTGCTGTTTATGTTTACAGCCATTCTTTTGTCAACGAGATATTAGTTTCGTCTTTTAATTAAATTAGTTCGAAAAACCAATTAGCTTGAAAAAAATGTTTGTGAAATATATTTTGTATTCAAGATGAGTGTGATTCTAAAACTGTTTCGTGGAAAATGTTTATTGAGGAACCTTATACGGAGAACAGTATACGCTCTTTCCAAGCTGTTCCGAAAGATCACAAAACTTAAAATCGCAGAACAAACATTTGGGAAATGTTCATGAACTCTCTTTCTTCTTGTCTATTTATGCATTCCATTCTTTCACGATTCTTTTATTACTACATTTCCATTGCACCTACACACGTGCGAGATTCTCTTTATTTTCCTTGTCTGTGTTCCCCTACAAAAACCCTCGTTCCTTTTCCGCACTAATTTTTGTCCAAATATTTTTTGTTCTGTCAATTTACTTTAAATTAATTCTTCAAAATAGTTTTAGACACGAGCTCTCATTTACCGCTCTCTTCTAATCCACTTGACTTTCGTTCCGCATCTCTTACACAAATGTTACAGCTTTGTTCGCAGTTTTCAGAACGCGAAAGAGATGTGACATATCAACTGTAAAAATGTTTTACTTGTTATACGTCACACATACATACGATTTTTTTTTGTTTTTTACTCATTTAACCCTGTTTCTCGGCTGTCTTGTCACTACCAGGATCCTTCAGTCCTTATCTTTCATTAATTCCTTTTCCTTAATTATCTTTCCCTTCATTAATATTCTCTGTTTCCTTGTGTATAGGAAACTCTTGGCTGACCGAGATTAGTGATATCGATCCCCACCATCAGGTTTCGCACATCTACTACCAAGCTAGTCTCCTTTATATACGTCTGTTATTGACATATTATTTGCTACGAATTCCTCGAACATTGTAAAGATGAAGATGAAGATTGTGTGAAGAAAACGTGACATCAAATACTGTCAAAATTTTATTTCCTTCTAGTTGAAAGCGTTACTTATTAAAGGTAATTATACCTTTAATATGTACTCCTTAAGGTATTATGTGCATCAGAGCGACTAGGCTTAAGTACCCCCAAAAAATGTTTTAAATGATAGTTTGAACCGTTCTCTATCCAGAGGCGATGAATCTTCATACCTTTATGGCGCAAAATTTTGAATTATTTGACTTTAAATTACTATGGACTTATATGGAGAAACTTTCCCGGGCTCATGTTTATTTGATATTCTGGAAAATTACCATCTAAACATAGCGAAAACAAACCTACTAAAACATAGCATATGAAAATAGGAACGCAAATGAACAATATCAACCGAAAAACACGAATCCACACATCTCTGCGTATATCTGCTTCAATATGAGGACGAACCACGATTCGGATCAACTACAATAAGATTATATATGTCCATGAATACTTCTTACAAAAATTTGTTTATTTGTCGTGTTATATAAATTAAAGTTATATAATCTAATTTTATTCCAATGTTTTATTCTATCAAGACGCTAATACTTCAATATATTTGTACGTTGCAACAATATATTGATCTCATTGTAAGATGATATTTCTTTCTAAATCTATCGCCGTCACATATTTGACATGAGGCATGTCTGACCTGAGCCTTTCTGCTTGACCCTTCTTTCAGCCCTCACGCAAGTTCACCGCAGCGTCGACAGAGCGCGCAGACAGTCTGCCACGCGTCCTTCACGAGAAGCCTTTCGAGGAAAATAATTATTATTTATTCTCAGAGAGTTTATTAATTAATGCAGATCTTCAATTTACATGGAATATGTCTCAGCCTTTCGAACGGTGTTGTCTTCCCAAGCAGAAGCCATTCTTCACGTAGAATTATTTTCTATTGTAACATTTCAGCAGATCAGAGAATAATCCAACAATCGTTTAAAACTCTGGCATTGTTTCATTTAAAGAATTGCTCCATATTTAGACCAGAAGTTAAAAAATATATACAATAAAGGCGTCAATATGTAGAAGATTTAGAGATTCAACTCTCATACTAGATATCTATATGTCATTTTTTGTCTCTCTATCAATACTTTCCTATAACTTGCCCCGGCATTAAAAACTTTCCCAAGTGGAGCATGCATGAGCTAACACAATATGAAAAATGATAAAAAAAATTTTTTAAAGCAGCCACCTTCCTAGTACGAGGGAGATAAAACTCACTTGAAAAGTCCCTTGAGCTGAATGTATAGGAAAATGTTATTGAGTGATTTGTTGTTGTTCTAGAACACATTGAAACCAAATAATATTTGTTCTTCTGTTCAAGAAATAAACAAACCCGACTCAACGAAGGTTTCTTTCTGAAACACTTTAAGTCGCTTAAAAATAATGAGGTCAATACCTTTTAAACATTGACATATTATACTGTAAAAATCGGTCATATGGGAACTATTTACAGTATTTAAAAAAATTAGACTATTATGACTGGAACGCATTGCTATTCACTTGGAAAAACTAAAAAAAAGTGGATGTAAATTCCATCAATTATAATAATTTCATTATTTTTTCAAAATATCTTGGAAGTGCTAGAGAAATGTATAATTGAGATCATTAATTTACCACTTGGGCTATATTCATTACATCATAACATCTAACAACTCTGCAGTTCATTACTCTCCCTCATGAAAACCCCCCGCATAGAGCAGTCCGTGTAGTGCGAGTGCCTTCACAGAGCCGCCGCGCCGTCTTCCTTCTTCCGCTTCGGACTCTCGCAGCGCCAAGACATCGGTCTGCGTGGGCGACGTGACGGGGGTTGCGGAGGCGTGGAAGGGCGACTGTGCGCGCGACCGCATCGGGGCGTCTGGGGAGCCGCACGGCGGCCGCGCGGCGGGGAAAGAAGCACCGCCGCCGCCTCCACCGTCGCGGCACGCGGGCGGTGGCCACGACGCCGACCGCCGCCGCGGATTGGAGCGCCGCGCGGGGGCGGAGGCGGTGGCGGCGTGCGCCGAGAGGGGGAGCGAGCCGCGTGGAGGGGGCACCGTCCCCCTCTCGCTCGCGCAGCCGCGGCGCCCTCTGCCGTTCCGCTGCCGTCGCGCTTCCCGGCCGCCTGCGCTCTCTGTCGCGCCCCCCGCCCGCACGCCGTGCCAGCCAGTTTTTCACTCGCGCCCAGAAAAGGAAGAGGGGGTGCCACGGCGACCGGAGAGAGGGGACAGGCCGCGCGGCGCGCCGGAGGGGGGCAGCGTATTGACGAAGGAAAAAGTCGCCCTCATACCACCCCGGGTAGTGGCAGGCTGTTTGGCGACAAAGTAGGACCCGAGCGGTGCTGCATTTTTCGAGCGCGCGCAGTGCCGCCGCCGCCGCGAGACGAGAGCCGGAGTCGTCGGCGCCGCTGCCGCCGCCGACCGACCGACCGCTTCGGAGCACGCGACCGACACTCGCGAGGCGACGCCAGATCCTTTGCCTAGCCTTTCGGCCGGCGTCGGGAAAGTTCGGGGTGTGTGATAGTGCGCCTGTGTGGCCCTTCCGTGTGTGTGTGATCGCCACGGAGGGCGCCCGCCCCCGCCCCCTGCGCCGCCCCCGCCGCGGCCGCCGCCAACGCAGCGACCACTCGCGCCGTGGGTTTTTTCGGCGCCGGATGCCTGCGTAGAGCCCCATGCACCTGCCGCCGCCCGCGCCCGCCGCCGGGAGCCGCCACCGCGTCGAGCCGCCCCCTCCGCCGCCGCCACAGCCACCTCAACTCTCGCCGCCGCCCATGGCCGGCGCGTCACCCGCCGCGGCGGAGCCGGCTGCCGCCGCCGCCGCTGCGGGGACTGACTTCTTCGCGGGGCTCCACGAGGCGCTGCAAGAATACCACGGGGAGTTGGTGCAGACGGGTTCACCTGCCGTGCTGTGTTCGGCGCTGCCTACGCATTGGCGCTCCAACAAGTCGTTGCCCATCGCCTTCAAAGTGGTGGCGTTGGATGACATCGTCGATGGGACATTGGTGACTGTGCGGGCGGGCAATGACGAGAACTTTTGCGGGGAACTTCGCAACTACACGGCCGTCATGAAGAACCAGGTGGCCAAGTTCAACGACCTGCGCTTCGTGGGACGTAGCGGAAGAGGTGAGTGTCTGCCAAGGGGGCTGAATTTCGCGCCGGCCTCCAGTGTGCGCCGGCGCACGCGCCCGTCTGTCCCACCCCCCTCGTTCCAGTCTCAGGCCCCTCCACCTCGCCGCCCCCACTGGGGTGCGAACCCAAGGCCCGGATGCCGACAACCGTGGGTCGACCCCCGTCACTTGTCGGCAACGAGCCAGACGTGTGATGCAGACAGCTACAGACCAGGTGGATAGAGGGAGGCAATCTGTGGTTTGCTGTGGGCTTTGGTTGATGATGCACTAGTCCACTTTGAGGAACTGGATTACGTACTGAAGCTTTCTCAGTTAACATCTCATTACTGCGGAGGATTTATTCAACCTTATCGTAATTCGAAATGAATTTGTTTTTTTCACTCTGAAATCTGTTCGATTGAAATTTGTTTCGTGAATATTGAAAACAATTTAACATTCAACGCATGATTAATAAATTTCCTCTGTCAGATCATGATTTTGTTTTTCCTAAATTAATGTGTATTTTTTAATAATTAGTTAACATAGAAATAACTTATTTCGCAAGCATATTGGAGAATATATTTCTGTTAAAGTTATTACTTACAAAGTTAGTATGGTTAGTATAGTTACAAATTTAAAGTTATTACTTACAATGGTCAACACAAGCCTTCATCAATTCAAGGAATCATTTTGTTTTTTCGCTCATATAAGAAGTTCAAAAATGTCTCGGATATTGTGCAAGTAAATGAATCAAATTTATATGCAGTAAAAGCAAAAGTTGGTTCAAAACTCTGACCAATACTGAAGATAGCACAGTTTTCATGCCGTTGCTTCATTGAATTATGAATAAATAAGAAAAGTAGCAAGTTTAGAGGTGTAACATGCTTATTTCTCTATCTATGGTTTCATTCTGAAATATTTTAGCAATCAGTAAGGATGTATTTTTTTAATTTTTCTCACATGTCTCGTCGATAGGCTATATTCAAAACACCACTTGTAAACTTGGGAAAGAAATTACAGATTATTTTATTTTCTAATTATTGGTCTTGTGATTAAATTTTAGTTAATTTTCATTGGAGAAATATCAGTGTGAACGGGAACGAATATTTTAGTAGAACATTTGAACACATTTTCTAATTCACGATATCAATAAGCACAATGATGAAAAAGTAGTACAGAATAATATCATTTCTGCGTATCAGATATCGATACATAAAAAATTGAGGAAAAATATAATATGTTTATTAATTAAATATAAATAATTTTGCAATCCGGATCATACCACGACACAGATGCTGGACTCATCCCTGTCATCCGAGTGTAGTGACATGAAGGTCTGTTAATTGACTACGCGTCTCTAGGTGGAAAGTCGAAACGCCACGGATATGACAAACATCGATTTGTCGTCGATGCCCTGCAGCAAAAGGCGGAACAAAATTAAGGTTACAAATGTGATTTCTGATTGATAAACGAACCGGTGGGAATGGGACTGGCGGTGCAATCACGGCGATGCGTGATCAAAGTAATAATTCAAATCGCTCATTGAGGTTTGCTTGTTTTCCCAGCTTCGTTCCCCGGAGGGGTCGGTGGAGGGGGACGAGGGCAGGTGAAGAAGGTCAACGAAATAGATGGCTTGTTTTACTTTATATCCAGCAGAACTGCGTATCATTTATTTCGTAGAAGCGATTTGTGTGACTTTACTGACAGAAAATAATTTTTCATGTTTGAGCATAGCTAGACTGGGTAAATGTTTTCTCAAGAGCTCTCAATGTCAGTTGAAGGTACTTTGTACAAACGAGGTGAAAAAGGAAAAATATTCTCCACTTGATTTATTGCGCGAGTTTTTTTAAACGAGTTAATCCAAAACTAAGTCTTCAATTTTAGTTGAACTTAGATTTTAGTTCTTAAGAGTACGTAGCCTAATTTAAATTTAGAACTTTTTTCTGTTCATCACATTTGAAATCTTAATATATACTTTTTTGATCTAAGCCTCACATGTAGTATTAAATTATCTTAGCATCAGTTTTTGTAATTCTGAAAAACTAAAAAGGCCTAGTGTTCTGACAAACCAAATTTTAGGCACATACACTAGTTCATTTTCCCTCTCTTTTGTCTCTTACATTTAAACCCTTTAATGAAACTCTATAAAGGGTAATGCACTAGCTAAAATGTCAATTTTCAATTCATGTTTTTATTTCTGCGCTGAAATTTTATTCTTCAGTCATCTGACTGTATTTTTTCTCCAACAAACTAATATTTTGGGTTAAGGAACCTGTAAATGAATTATAATTATGAATAAATTCATCAAGTCTAAAAAACGAAAAAAAACATCAATAAAATAATCGCGGAATGAACAAAAAAAATTGTTGAATGCATAGTAACATTTCCTGCTTATTCATTACATTCACATTGCTCATGCATGTAAAATTGGTACAAATCGAAGAAAGGGACGTTATAATTTAATTTGAAATCAAACAACTACACTTGATGTTACTTTGTTTAAACCACACACTTACTTTCACTAAATTTGATATTTTCTATTTTCATGATCTTTCTATTGTCGAAATTTTTTTCTCCTTTTCAAAATTTTCAAATATTGCAGTTAAGAAACTATAAACCCCTTTCATCTCTCAAAACACACGAAATATAAAAGAACATTTGTAATGTATGTAATAATTGATTAAAACGTTTTCATGTTAATATTATTAAAAATACGTCAATAACAACAATTTTATTATTTCATGTTAAAGTCTATATCAGTTCTAGAAGTTTTAAAGCTATAAAACTAGGATGAATGTTTCTAAAACTTTTAGAAGCTGAAAATGTTTCAAAACTTGAAAACACACACCATAAAATGGTGAGGTGTGGGACCTTGACAATCATTCTCGCATATATCCTCGCGCGCAGTTATACTCTTAGCTGCGAATGGTCTCTCACGGGCAACTCGTCCCAATGCAATGTCCGGACTTCGCGTGAACGCTACACAATTGCGAAACGAGAGGGAGACAGAAAGAAGCACTCTTTGAGCAAATCCTAAAGTGAGAAACAGGAGCCGCTGGCAGGACTGTTGAACACTCTCCGCGCAAATTCATCAACGCGACTTGACGAGAAATAGCGGCCAGCGACCGAGAGCGATGGATGGACAGACTCCGCTTCGACACTTCTGCTGCTGGAGCTGTTGCTGGGTACAACCCAACGACGACGACGAAGAGAGAACGAGTGATTCCACCAAAGAAGAGAAGCAACACGCTGAAGGGTGGAGGGTCGTCGACGACGAAAAAAAAAAGAAAAAAAAGAGAGAGACAGTATAAAGCTCTGTGTTGGACGCATCGACGAGTCCCCTTTTTTCTGCCGATACCCGTCGGATACGGATCAGGATTGTCTGGTCTCTTAAGCGATACTGTAACCCACTTCCGAGCGACAAGTAAAAACGCTTATTCGCTTGGAGTTTGGGAGAATATGTTCTCTTCGAGTTCACGTTCGAGGGAGAGGGGTGGTGGAACAAAATGTTTGCTCATGATTGGATAAATAACTTTTATATATGAATAACAAAATGATTTCTGGTAATTGATGTCCTATAGTCAAGTACGCACTCTTAGGTAAAATGTACTATTTCAAAAATTTATCTGTCATTTTCTTTTACGCATTGCATGGTATCATTTTCATTCACTATTACTTTTCCGAAGATATTCTTAACCCAACTTGTTTGCCAGTTTAGTAGCATCATCTTCTGTGATTTTTCTTATTGAATTGAATACATATATTGATGCGACATTTTATATATATATA
>NNCF01127981.1:108149-229239 GCA_002313205.1 Laupala kohalensis
AAGGATACAAACTCAGATTTTCTACTTCGTAGACTGATGTATCCGTTGATTTACCTGATTTGACATTACACTTGTTTCTTTCTGTACATAGTATCAATTCTATTCGCGTAGCATACCCCTCTCCTTTCACCATCCTACCGCACACACACAAACACACGCAGTACGACAGAAACAATATTAGACATCAAATGTGTTAACCATCCGCTCGCTATATAAAGCCCCGTTCCTTTCCATTACTCCCCAAACAAACGACAAAACTTCTTTGTGTCAGCGCGCACACAGCCGGGCAAAAGTAAACACAGTAAAAATTCCCCGCCAGATATCGACGGAGCCGCATTCAAAGGGCGGGCGAGAGAGATCGAAAAGTAAATGTCATACATCGATTACAAAAGCATTCTGCTTCCCGCTTCCGATTGTAACGGCCATCCGTCAAACGTGCATCATGCACATAACGCCCGACGAAACCGAATTCGCGTGCGTGAATCGGATTGGCCCCCATCAGCGGCGCCCGGCGCCCGAAAATCGTCACTCCGAAAGGGAAGTGGTATAATACTGTGACAGGATTTTTTTTGTCGCGTGGCGCGGCCCGGTGGTGGTAACTCGATGTTCCGCTGTCCTCTGACGCACCGCGTCACCCGCCACGCTTGCGTGGGTCTTTCGGTCTCTCTACTTCGGTATTAGCGCTCTCTTCCTCTACATGTCATTTTCTTCCTATCTTTGCAAAAGCTTTCCCTATCATCATTATTTTATCTTGATATTCCTCTGCGAATCCATTCCTTTTTTTACTCTTTTCTATCTTTTACTTTAATTCTTCCTCTTTTCAGTTCCAATTCCCTTCCCCACTTTGAAGGTACATATTTATCTTCTCTCTTATGATACTTTGTCATAATCCATTCTCCATCATAATCTGTCTCTCCTATTTGACTTCTACTCGATCTTTAACATTTATTTATTTACACAGCAGAAAATAAACAATGGAAATGAAATCAACACATTATTTACAAAATGAAATTTGTTATGCATAGTTGAATATTTTCTTCGTCAATATTTTCTAAAATATTTGTTGACATCCTGCGTTATCAAATGCAAAGAATAAATTTATTCATTATTCTTCTAAAAAACATTCGTACGTATTTTATATTTACTCGTATATCTAAATTTAAAAAAAATTTGTTCTTATCACCGAAATGAGACTCCATTTTTTTTTATATTTTCCATCAATTTTTGGACATTGATATCAAGTCTCCACTCTCCCGAGCTCTTTCTAACATAAACGAAATCGACATACGCTCCCGTACTGTCCTTTCATCTCATTTTGATCCAACGCATGTAATCTTTTGGAGTCTAGATTCACACTCATCCGTGACTCTCGTTCACTCTGGTACCATGACGAACCGATCCGTAAGTCTGGACATTATGACCTTCAGCGACCACTCTTGAGAATCATCCAACCCATGATCCAAATTACTCGACCCATGCGATTCGTAGAACAAACTCACTCGAAAATGTTACTCATACTCCGTCGCTGCTTCTCGAATCCACCAGTGGACATCACCCACTTCATCGCCTCTTTCCAACTCCATTCCCGGAGTCATCTCATCCGTGCGCTTCACTCACCCTTTCAACTCTTCACTCTCGCTCACAGTTCACTCACCCGCACTTTCCTCGCTTTCGCTCATCCCTCTTTCCGGCTCCAGTCCTCACCCACAGGCGGAATAAAATATGAGAGCGGCTCGCGGCCCATTTGCATGTGGTTATTTTCCATATTTCGCCGATCGGTCGGACGTAGTGGCTGCCGGTCTCTGTTCGCTCCGCGCACTTTGTGCGTCGGGGTTGCCCCCACCTCTCATTATTCGCACCTTCGACATGTTTCCCAAGCCTTCCTCCTTTTGTCGCATATTTTATTTCACTTTTCTCGCACCCAGCAATAGTGCTCCTCTTTTTCCCTTCCACCGGTATGGGTCACTATTACAATATTTCCACCGATTGCGTACCGGATTGTAGAGTGAAAAGCGAGTGGATTGATACATACAGTACAATGGAATGAAATTGAAATGTAAACTAAGCCACTGATTGCGAAAATCATAAAATATTGCGGTGTACATTATTTAGAAATGAATTTCTGTGATTTTATGATTCCGCGTATAGAAAATTGTGCATCTCGTAGACTAGTATATGCCGATACACAATCCGTTCATTACTTAATATTTTTTAAACTTCCCTCTTATATTCATATATTTTTTCAAGTTTTATTACGTCATCAATTTATGCAGATTTTTATATTGCCTGGAGAGTCTTAAATGTTCTTTCAATTGTGTAAGTCTCCAACAAATGAGATATGCTTCAAGTTTTATCTAAAAAACCTGAAATCAAAAGTTTGTCATTTCCTCCAATATATTTTGAACAGTACCATTTACTTGAATTGGATTCAGTATATTTATTATGTCCGAATCTTCTTGAATATAAACTCAAATCTTTATCCTCTATTATGCTGCTATTAACACATACTAATGTGGACGTTACGGCTAGACATACGTGGAACCTAAGAGTAACGTTCCCTAAGAGTAAGGGAACACTTGCAAGAATAAATAACATAAATGGTGAATGTTGTGCGTGACGTAAAACATTGAGCAAACCGAATATATATTGTAGAAATATAAAATAAAAAACTGACAATATTGTTCTTAGCGTCTCAGTTATGAATAAATATTTCATCCCCTCGTTCTCGATCAGTTTTATCATTTCCGCCTGGACCATAATCAGATGCAAGAAATGTTGGTCAGAAATTACTAAATTGACATGATTAATGATAACCACAAAAATAACAGTGCAGATTGGGTAGTAATTTATAATTAACAAAATACTTAATTACAATCCTACGCATAGATTTCCCCATGAGTGTGTCAATGGATGAGAGTTCAGGTGTATATTCGGTGGTGTTTGGCGCACTCGATTCCTCTTTTGTCTGGCGTGCCGCATAGTTCGCGTACCGGCCGCGCCGCGCATGCGCCTTTCGCGCAATGACAATCGTAGAACGCTGCGCTCCGCCACCCGAGCGACGCGCAATCGCCAGCGAACGAAAGGGCGGCAGTCGAAAGCGTTTGATTTGCTTCGGGCGCCAGAGCTATTGCCACTGCTAGAGAAATTAGAGTCCACAAATTAGTCGCAACTTGGGGAAACACTTCTATCGGTTTGTTGCCGTGTGGTATGGTGAGAATACACGTATCACAAGAATTAAATGAATCTGAGGAACTAGGGAATGAATTCATTTCGTCGTGCCTCCAAAAACAGTTAATTTGACCTGAACAAATCGATGCACTACAAAGCAAAGTATATCACCTACGTTGCACCGTGCCTATATAGAAAGTCAACAAACACAATTATGAACATGAAGTTTAGAAAATTTGAGTGATGACAGCAACCTGAAGAGGAGGCCATAATTTTTGAGCCTCGAAACGTTGTCAATGTCAACCTACACTGTTAACATAATGGAAGAAATAAAGAAAAAACGTAAAGATAAATGTACATCTGTGTGTGTGTTTTTTTTTGACTGTGTATAAAGGCACGGTGCAACTTAGGTGATATATATATTGATCAGACAGTCAGAGAAAGTGAGATTGTGTACATAGAAAGCAAGGTGTTTAAAGCGCGTTTGTGAACATAAATATTTGTGCTAAAAAATTTTGTCTGCATTATACATTGTAAAGTATATGAAATTCTCACAAAACCTCTCACCAATTATAAATTCAAACAAAAATAATCTGTTTTCACTGACTCAAGCGTAACAATGGATTATGCATATTAATTTGAATGAATCTTTTTTCAGAAGCTTACGAAGCTGACATAAGTATCCTTTTTTCTCACGTTCTTTTCAAGCAATTATCACAAATGAAGTAGGTAGTATTGTAAAATATTTTATGGACCGATATGGTATTGTAATCCCATATTTTAACTATATCTTATATATTTTTAAAATAATATAAATTGACGATGATTGTGGGTATTCCCTACAATGCGCCTTTCAGTTTATCTGATTTATATGAGAGTGTTCACGCTACGTCATGTTCTGACTTACGGTATAATACGTATTATTGCTTAGTTCGCGTCACTCAGTATTTAGAGAGTTTTCAGATGTGGTGACGTTTCAAAAAGAATAACACTTATTTCGTGACTAAATGGTAACTGCTATCAATTGTAATATTTGGAAATACTTAATAGTTCCATTTGCGTAATTAAAGTCAAGATACGCTTCATCACCATATACAGTGGAAAGACATTCATTTTTCAAAAGAGCGAGTTTGCTGCGTACAAACAATCTAAAAAAACACACACACAGCGAAAAATTAGAAAATTAGAAAATTAGGAAATCGCTGAAAGATTTTAAATAGTGTAAATCACTTATTTATAATGATACTTATGACAGTTCTTAAGTTCATGATAGATTAAAATAAAAATAATATATTCAATTATTTCAACTCACCTTGCAGACATAATACCATCCTTATTTTATCATAAAAGCATAAGGCTTAAGTATTACGAGGAGCTATGCCTCATTCAAGAGATATTAAAAATCGAAGATATTGTTAAGACTGAAAATATTTTAGATTAATTCCTAGAAGAACGTGGTGAGATACTCCTATGATTATAATCGACTACTATGNCTTCCTAGAAGAACGTGGTGAGATACTCCTATGATTATAATCGACTACTATGACTTTTATGACTCGTTTTCGAATTCCTCAGCTCGTGAAAACTATTTTTTATTGTTTAGTTGTTTTTGTTTCAGCAACTTTAAAGCAAAATAAAATTATATGTGCCAAAGCCATTCTAAATAATTTTCTCCAAATCTTTAATAGGGGTGTCTTTTTCAGCCGACTTCCAAATATTACTTTAAAATTTTCAAAATTTTAGTCTTTATTTGGGCTACGTTCAAAAATTTAAAATGCTAGATACATTTGGCCCGAAACTTTCTTTCTTGGAATATTAGGTGGAATTGGAAAAGACAAGCAAGACGACTTATCTATCTATAATCTAAAACCATTTCTTTCACTTAACTGTTCCAAAATGTCATTTAGCTAAGGACATAGGTGAAACATTACTCCGCATTCATGTTTATTTTCCCATATTATTCGTGGAAAGATTTCCAGGTCTGTAGTTAAATTTTAGTAGGTCCCTGAAAATTTTTGCCCCCCCTCGAAAAAAAGTCTGAAATGCTGCCTCAGGAAATACGGTTTCGTAATTGCAAATGTATTAAAACCACACTTTGCTTCTATTCGGCTGCGATCAAGTGTTTTCCGAAATCTCACAATCGCGAAGTCGTGCCTGGACGAGTCAGTCGCCGACGCCTGCCGGCTGTTCGTCGCATTCGTTCACAACAGGCATGTAGAGTCGGAAGGGGTCGGGTGGAGCAGTTGGGGAGGGGGTGGGGGGACGCTGGGCATCGGAAGCAGAAAAAAAAGTGATGGGCGCCGCGCGCAGATCCACCCCCACCCTCGCACCCGACCGCCGCCACCGTCGCCACCGCTGCCATTGCGGCGTTTGATCCCCGCCCGCTCACGCGAGTTTTTGCCCCCTTTTCCCGCAATTTGTCTCCCTTTTCCCCGTCCTCACCCCCTGCCATCACGACCGTGCACTGCAGGGCAACCGCTGTACTTCCCCGACCCTTCAACCCGCGCATACTCCACGCATGCACTTGCGTTGGCGTGGACACAACCACCGAGTCTGTCTGTCCGTTTGTTCGCTTGTGCAAGTCTGCATGTACATGCAAGCACGCGTGAGTAGATGGTGTCACAAAGTGCAACGGAGTGTTATACTCTTATCGTGAGGATCTTTATGAAACACTACACAGAAGCACGCTGACTAAATACTATGAATTCTAAAAGTGAAAACAAAAAATCGTAATAAATTTTGTGGAAGCGCGAGAACAATAATTTGTCAGAATGATATGGGTGACGATTCCTGTGTTTCCCCTTGTACTGTTCTACGTAAATGTCCTTCAGGAAAGCTTTTCCAATTGAATTAAATAGTTGCAGAATCATACCATTGAGAAATATTTTGATTCGATTTAGAAATAAATCAACATTATATTATGGTATAATGGTTCAAGGCAAGTAAAAAACAAATGTATTATGTCCACACAAAATGTTGATTTGCGTTGTAGCACATCATTTAAAGCCTATTAGTACAAGCACTCGTAAAATCTTCAAAAATAGTATAACGCTTGATATGATAATTTATCTTATTCCGATTCCTGAATGCTTCGATGAACCACTTCGAAAACCATCAGAAATTTAATAAAGAACGTAAATTTCTTGATACGTGTAAGGTAGAAATACTGTAAGAGTTGAAAAATGAACAACTAATATACAAATATAAGAAATACATACGAAAGAAATGAAGACAAGTCTACCAAATGCTTGAGAATTTGATAATACATTTAAGAGTAATGATATTTTATATACTAATTCCTAAAACATTAAATTAAATTGGTTTACATATTTTTACTGACAAATCTATCGCACTTAATAATTTATATTTTGTTAATTCTACTTAATTAAAGAAGCGATAAAAACAAAGGGAGAACAATAGCTTTTTCGAAAGTTGAAGTGATATATTGTTGTAAACATCTTTCCTATACACTTGAACGCATGCGTACTATGTCCAGAAAACATGTGAGTAAACGATGAAGATTCGAGTCATACAAAAAGTTTCCAATTCGTGTCACTCTTGTGATACCTACAGCACGGAAGCAGTGTCAGTATTGACAGTGGATATTTCGTTTGTTCTTCAGCACGGCGATATAGAATGTATACTTCCGACGTGCTTCTAATTGACTATTCCTTCAATGTACTTTGGCTTCGACAACGCACAGTGAGAAGTACAAACAAGAAATTGAATATTGAGTTTTACTGCTTCGCTCTTTTTATTCGGAAGAAATAATTCATACTATATCTTACATTTTTGTTTCACATATGAAAGGAAATCAGTGCATATGAGTTACAATTTACGAAGTTTCAGGAGCGTTTCATTACAGTTGATCCAATATATTCTCAATTATGAACTCCTTACTGGAAAGTAACATATCTTTCTCATGCTTCGTATCCTCTCCTGTGCACGATAATAAGAAAGTCCATATACAACTTATATCTTTTGGAATATTGGATTATAGCGCACAGAAACGTAAAACATCGTTTTGTAATTTTAGAATTAACTCTTAGAAAGAAACATCAAACGACATCCGAGATTTAATTTTCAAAATTTTAGATTTGAAATTAATACTCATGATGCGTAAAATTTTTAGCTGTGTCAAGTATAGAAAGCGATTTAAGAACTACAAAACCTCATAAAATTAAATTTTCCTTAAGATTAAATGTCCTTTCTCTTTTTCCTGCATGACATTTTTTTTCATTGAACTCACCCAACGTTTTCTAACAAGCAATTCCTAACATAGGTAACCTTTCTTCTTTCAAGAACAGAATGATTCGAGCAATATTTCCTCCGAGGAACGAACGCTTTCCGGTGGTTTTTAATACATAGCTCGGAGAGTTAATTCGCAGATAATCGCGAAACATCAAAGGACGTACGCTGCAGCGAATTCCAGCCTTGTGGAATGAATGAGAAACGTGTGACTGTTAAAGGCCAGATAGCGCACGAGGCCGCATATGGGATGTTGGCGGTTTATTACGCAGTATCATCTCAATACACTCGCTGTTCCTCATTTTCGAGGCAGATGTCTATAGTAACGCAGTATTTATGGAGACGAAAATACAAAATGTCAGCACATATTCCGCAATTTCATTTGTTTAACCCGTACGAGTTATAAATCATAATTGCAGTTATGATTTTGAATGTAATGGAATACTACTATGAATACGATACTGAATTTTGATAATATCTGTGATAAAATCACTTTTACATGCTTAAAAATAATAAAATATCAAGTAAAGAAAATAATAAATTATCTAATAAGAAAATAATTTTTTCATATTTTAAAAATCATGCTTCCCCGTACATTGTAGCACATTGTCCTCCAGGTGGTCATACGCAGTTTCGAACCACTAACATTTTTGGTTCTGAACTATTCATTCAAGCAAAAACGGCAAGAAGACATATTATCTTTACTGAAATGAAGTCATCACCTTTCTTTGTCTACATGTTGATCAAAAATTTAATTATCTGTCACGTGTATGAATAATTACCAATCAAGTTCAGATCTAATTAAAGAAATATGAAGTTTCAAATCCTAATTGGGATTCTCATTTTTCTTTCGCGGAATTTTTCCTTTTTGTTGCATCACCGCTGTTTCCTATCGCAACGGCAAAATTCAGATATTGGAAATTATTCCTATCTAGCACAAGAATTTGCACAAGTAAATTCTATCTAGCACAAGTAAATGAGTATTTTGCGCAAAATATATATTTAGATTTCTTAATTGACTTTTTTGATATTTTTCAATTTGAAAAGTTGTGGTTTTCAATACAATTTATACTTGAATGTTCAATTAAAATTGACCCAAATATGCGGCATTATTAATGAATATTATATGAATAAATAACAACAATTTGACTCCAGACGAAATGGAAAATTGTCTTTAAAATTTCAAGCACTATGCATGTAGTTGTATGTCCTGGAATGGGAACTGAATTCTAAATTATACCAAAAATATTATAGAAAATATTGCTCTAACGGATAACTCTAACGGTTATCTCTATATGGATAACGTATGAAACACATTACTGATAACGAGGTCGAAAATGAAAGATATTAATAATTGATTTATATAATTTATATTTCACTATCATTCTAATAATTTTTCATAGAAGAGAAAGAGTTTCAAATGACTGACGCACGAAATAATATTTGATTTTTTAATCACTCCTCAAAATTTCTGGGAAAACAATTAATTGAAAATTATGAATCAATCACAATCCAGAAACTATTTGAATATTTGAGCGATTTTTTATACCTACTGCAAAAATAATACCAGCAAACATATAGTGAGATCGAAGACTTGTAGAGGTGTTTCCCTCGGCACTTCATTATTCGAAGGACAACTTTTCTTTCGTTTGTGCATTCCACGTTGTCCTTCAGGCAATTTGCCACAGTTGTGAGTTGGTAACGGAGACGTTGGATGCGTCGATGACGTTGGAGTGGACGAGTCAGCTGGATTTGGTGACGGAGGGTGATGGAGGCGGTGCGGCGAGGCGACGGCGACCACGGAGCGCCCAGAGGCTGCGTATTCAGATTACGCGGACGCGACCTAATGTACTCGCACCGCCTATTGATTTTGTTTGCCAGCGGCCGGGGGGACGTGAGTCACAGGGTACACACAGTGGCAACGGGGCGGCGGCAAGCGCTTCTAGCGCTTATAGGGTTGGT
Organism: Laupala kohalensis; assembly: GCA_002313205.1. Lineage (NCBI taxonomy): Eukaryota > Metazoa > Arthropoda > Insecta > Orthoptera > Trigonidiidae > Laupala > Laupala kohalensis. The sequence continues at coordinate 117,528 of NNCF01127981.1, forward strand.
GGGAGGGGGGAAGGGAGACGGAGGGAGCCAGGATTCGGAGGAGGCGATGGAGTCGTCGTCGACCCTTCTGATAGGCGGCTGCATCATGTGGGATGGCCTGGATTGGTATACAACCTCGTAACGAGCTTCTGTTCTCATGTAATGTACATTTCTCAGAGAAACACGGCAATTTAGTCAATTATCGCGGTTTAGATTTTTAAGGGTTGTTGGGTAAAATACCAATATACTATTCGTTGACTTCCCTTCTCACATCTAGCTCTTTAAGAAAAATTGAAATGGTCAGTATTTTCAAGTGGAATTTGTGAGGTGTTTTAAATTAATAAAACTTATATCCTTTCATTGTCATCACACATTTTCGTATTTTGTTCTCATGATGAATTTTCTTTTTCTTTTTTTTTGATACATTCGTTTAATATTTCTGATTTATTTGCGAATTTTTTGTTGCAATGAGTCATTTTCCATCAATTTTACCTCCTCTTCCAAAAATATATACAATTTGCCATTCCTTCACGACTGTAAAAATATTTCTGATATTCACTGCTTATTCTTTCCCACTATTTCATTCAACTATTTATTTTTCATTAAATTAAGTTCCCGAACAAATTCTAGCAATTGACTTGTGCAGATAGTATAAAAACTCTTTCAAGTATTATATAGCATATGGAAATTTTGAAGTGAAATCATGTGGATTTCTGATGAACTTTGAGTTATGTCTAACAAAGCATTGCCGACGTAAATCTCTAAATCTCCCACGTGTTTGATTAATCCTCAAATCTGATCTGAGCAATGCGCAATGCGAATTAGATTACTAAATTTCTATGAACTCTAACGAAGTTAACAAAACTACGGGAAATTAACACAGGTATATTTGATACCATTCCAATATAGTGTTGAAGCCAACAATTTGGGGTAGTAAATTTAAACGGTCAATTCATTCATCAACATTATTAAGAATAATAATATTTGATGTATTGTTATCATGCAATAAAAAATACAGAAAACATGATTAAGAAAAGAATCGTGTGACACATTTCTCGTCTCATAATTGTTTTCAGTTGTTTTACGTGCCATAGGAAGAAAACCGTGCATGGATACCAACAATCTGGTCGTCTCATGGTATGTCGATTGGTTAGAGACAAAGGGATCTCCTTTACGCATATATCCACGGCGTACCTCTTCTCCCTTACGCAGATTCTTGGACCCTTCTCTTCTTGGGTGTCTGGCGCGAGGCCCAAACTTTGCGTCGAACTTCTGTTGGAGGAACTCGCGTGGAATTCGTTCTGTTGATTCAATTATTCATCGACCTCTGTAGTTAGTGGAACTTGGTAGTAAGCAACGAAGAAGGGAGTAGAAGATTTTCTTGCGTGGATTCACAAGTTTCCACAGCAAGAACTGACAGGAGGTGGGTAGGTTAACGGATTGCTTGCGTCCTGATTGGCAGGAATCGTATTCCTATTTAAGGGACAATGACAAAACGCAGAAGTATTTCAGAACATTTTGAGAGAAAATGTTAAAATTAATTTTCTTAGGTCAGGAAGATGATACAATTCTTTAAGATATTTAGAGTACTACTCATACGATATTATACACGTATTATTCCTATTATTACATAATTTTTTTAAAATCGATAAAAGTTTGATATGTATGAGCTGTTTATTTAACACTATGTTATGTAAAGCTTATTCAAATTAAACAGTTGAATTTTAAATTCTACATCATGAGTTGTGAGTGAACTGTAATATCTGAGCATATTAAAATGATTCCTGAATATCCAAACTATTGTAAGAAATACAATGTCTAAGTATAGTACAGAATATTTAAATTCAATATCTTCCAATTATTATTTTATTAATTGGTGTTCTTTATTTGTTTCATGATTTTTCTCTTATTTTAAAGAAATAAATTGGACGAGTTTTTCAGAAGATAACTGTTGAGCCTCATCATTCCACATCGAAAATTCTTCGCCAAGTGATTCATAACTTCATCGATACAGCTTTGGTTAACTCCTTCACAACGTTTTCATTTCTCTAATAAACTGCGAGTTCTCCTCTCTCAAAACACGAATATTCGTTAGTGTTCTGAACTCGAAGGTTCAATGATGTAGATCCCCGTCTCGTTAATAATTCTAAATAAAAACCACTTCCCGGCGTTGAGTTAAAATACAATATACACACACTCCCTACCAAAAAAAAAAAAAAAAAAACAGCACAAATCCCTCTCTTCTTTACTCACTTCCACTGCGAAAACCGCGGGCCACAAATCGCGGCGTCGAGCTCAGCGAAGCCCTCTAAAAACGCCAAAAGATCCAGTTACCGCATCGCTACCCTGAATAACGAGAAGAACTCTTTGGCATAACAAAACACGCGTGGTACCGCTCTGAGGGGTGATGGTGGCGGCGGCGGCGGCGGCTTCGGGTTTATTGGATCCCACGCGATGTGTCTGTATCACACCCATAAACGCAGTTCCAAGAGTCGTACCACCCCGTTGTCAACGATCCTCCCCTTCTACTACTCCTCCACCGCCACCGCCGCAGATTTTAGCGAGAGCGCTTCGCACAACCGCCGCGTTTTTTTCCAGTTTCGCTGCTCATCTCCTCCATCACCACTGTCAGGATTGCCAACATACTCGCAATCGTTTTGCACCTTTTTTGCTGGGTGGCGTGGCATATTGCCTTTACAGGGCCTATGCGTCGCTCTCACCGCGGTTCACGTTGCAAACATTATCGGTATTTACTGTGGAGAAGACCGCCGCGGCTACCGAGCATTGTATTGAGCCCTTGAAACGCCTACGATACTTTTAGAATCGCGGTCGTTCTGGTTATCAGTCATCTGCTGTTGATGGTCAAGTCTATCGACGATACAGAACCGTTGTCACACGCAATAACTGGCAGAAAAATATCTGACACATACACTGAACGTGATTTTTATAGAATTAAGAATTTTTTCTGAGATCTGTTCGTGAAAGACCTGGATATAAATATCACACAGATCACAATCCTTGTCCTTCTATCTTCGTCTATAGAAGATCAGAATTTAGATTTAAATAATTTCTGCATTTCTTGTTCTTCTTTTGTCTTTCTTGTAAAGCAATGTTCCGATTTCTTGTATTGCATTTTATTTACAACATCCTCACGTAAATTATTAATCAAAATTAACTATTTGGAAAGCATAGACCCCCATCTCCATCTCTGACACTTTTGTTGTCTTATTTCTGATCTAATATCCACAATTACTTGCGACTGGTTTGTAGAATTTGACCAACAAATTATCACATTTTCAACCCATAAATTCCACGGGTAGCTTCATCTTAGTTTTAGTATTAAATTGATTGAGTTGAAAAAAATATTTGGAGTGGATATTACATGTCTTCCTTCGTATCCTCTGAAACAGTTTAAATCCCGTTAAAGACGCTTCATTTTAATTGAAATGATGTTTGATTGTTATTTGAATATTTTCAATATCCGTCGGGAAAACCTTGATTTAGACGGTTGCTGTTTATCTATCAAAAGTATTTGTACATTCTAAATATGTATTACGCAGTTAATACAGTAGTCTTGAATGTCGGTATCTCATATATTCTGACACCAAATAATAAGAGTCAGGTAAATGCACTATAAAAATAAGTGATTCGATTTTGATTCTGTTCAGATCTATTATTGTTCTACAAGGTGGTTAGGAAACAAGATCCGTTTGTCTTAAAATAGTATTCCACATTTCAAAGATATGAAAGACAATGAAAACACATTTTCTCGACAATTCTCCAATGTATATTATTTTAATATAGACAGGTATAATATAATGTAATTTGTTTCATCTCTATCGAGTGGATAATCAGAGGAAATATCACCAGAAGTTCAGAACGAATATAATTCCAGCGTTGGCAACATTGAGCGAGCGTAACTCCGGTTGGCGCTTATTGTACTTCCTCTCCCTTTCCCCCATCGCCACCTCGATCGGCACCGCCCCCGTCACCCATCTGCGCGACGGCATAGCGTTCGCGCGCCAACGATGCATAAATTGGCCGGCCGCCGCGCGCCCAACAAGCTGCGAGGGCCTAATAATGGTGTCCGCCACTTCCGCATTGTGCCAAAAAACGCGGCCTGCCTCCCCTGCTATAGCAGTGGCAGCATTGAGCCAGAGAACGCGTGGTGGGGGTGGTGTGAGGGTGGAGGGAGAGCATGAGCTACACGACGCGAATGCAAAGTGCTTGTCTTTGCAGTTTGTTGCCGCGTGCATTATACGGTTATGAATTATTTTCATTAATGTCGTATTGTGTGGGAGTGGGCGGTTTTTGGAATGTGTACAATTTTTTTATACTGAAAGGTTAAAAATAAAATCAATGTACTGGATGAGCTTGCGGGTTTTCAATAGAGTTGGAATAAAAATGTACAATGCTGTAAAAATGGAGGAGAAAATGAATTTGAGTTTCAATCGATCATGATTACGATACTTGAAGTAGGATGTCATTATGAACTGGATCTTATATCTCCATGTTTTATATTGAGAATCTCATAATCGCGTTGAGAACCACGACAATATGAACTGTAAGACTTCTTACTGTGAACAAGGATTGCTTTCACAAATTATCTTGAGTTAAATTCTGGGAAATACGCTGAATCTCTGCTACATAACTTGCAATTCAGTGTCAGTGACATTTATTGTAGTTAACTTCTTTTTTGTTTTGTAATGACTGTACACAGAAATTTTCAAATATTCTTTACGATAGATTCGTATAAATGTCAACTCAAGACTCAGAACTCAGACACTACAATTAACGTCAACCTAAATCTCAAGGAAAGAAGTTCCATCTACACTCATTTGGTGGTACGCTATCACGTCCTATATTTTTGGGAGGGAAGCTGCAAAGAAAGATTTCTTTCGGTTTTAAAAATGATCATTTAATTTCAAGGTCAATAAAATATTTACGATCTTCGTTTACATCTAGGCATGTTCAAGTAACGAACCGCCTCACAATATTTAGTGGGGATGCGTACGACGAAGAAAAGAAGTTGGGTTGCCGGGGAGGTTGAAGGTACCGAATCTACATTTGCCTGGACGGGTTAAGGGATAACCAAATCACCCACTTTGACAGTGTTAAGGATAAACCTCCCCACTCCGAAAAACATTGGGGGTGAAGACTTAGCGGTAATAGATAAAAGTACTAGCAATAAAATATATTACATATTTTTTTTATATCTTGGAGGAAACTGGGAATTTTTCGTAACTAACAGTATACTAACTTCCTTTGAAGAGTAGCAATTGTGCGAAAAACAAATTCCCCTACTGAGAGCGCAGTGCTCAAGAGCAACCCCTAGGGACTAAAGGTGCGAGTAAAGGCGAGGACAAGAGGCGTAGGAGGCGGAGGTAGCCAGGTGCCCGCTGCTAACAGCTGAAGCAGAGCCCTTTTAAACTGTCACGTGGAGTGAGCAGCGCCCTTGGTCTTAGGGAGCTGCCCTCTCTCCTCTCTCTCTCCACGCTAGCTCCTCTCCTCACAGAGATCCTCTTCCTATGGGTCGCTTGCAGATGCTGCCCGTCTAAATGCGAATCCCAGATGAGTAGAGGACCCCGCGGCTCCCACGTAGTACATCACTTGTTCTGCCGGACAAAGTATTTACCTCCACGAATTCTTAATTCTTCCTCGCGTAGATATGTATATAGTTTCCACATGATAGATCCACATATAGATTATATCCACATTATAGATCCTATAAATGTTTCATTTACATTTTATCTCATTTATGAGCAATGTCTTACAACTCTTTAAACAGATGTTTATTTTGCTCTCATACTTTTAATGTTAATATTGTTTAATTTGGTGCTTCTTTACCCTATTGTTTCAAGATAACCAGTAAGTGGCCAAATATGAGAAAGTTTACAATAAAAGTACAATGAGATAATAATAAAGCACTACATAAACACAAAAAATAGCCTATAAAACAATCGATATTAAAAAAATATCACAGGAGACGATTTAGAAGATTGTGGTCTTCCGACGCTATTCAGGAAATGGGGTATAATATTGAAATCAAACAGAAAGCTGTAATTTGAAAATGTAAGTTGTAGCGTCCAGACTTTGCCTGTCTTCGTTCTTGCACTTTGCCCTTACATGAGAACATCTCTAAAATCATACCCGCGTTAACCTACATTTAGAGACGCTGGTTTCGAAACTCTTGCACTATTTTTATTGATCCTAAATTTATTTTTTATTTCTTAAGGAGTTCTCCATGAATTACGTAACGCAAAAATGTACTATTTAAAAAGCTCTCCGTCCCCTCCACAACGCACCTGTACCGATATATCTTCCCTGCCCCCTTAATAATTACGTTACTCTAATCGTATCCCCCCCAAGAAGAAACGTTTTATCTGAGAAACGTGGCGACAATCTTATGGTACTCCGCCTATTGTTCAATCTTATGGTACTCCGCCTATTGTTCTTTCCTCACTGCGCTGTGATCTCACAGATCAATTAAGTTCAAGGAATACACAGAAAAAGTTATGATGAACAGTAGCTCTCCAAGCAAACTGTATGAAACATGGTGTTACGTAACACCAAGGCTAACCCCCTCTACTTTGCCCTAATGCAGAGTAACAAATCAGAACACCCCTCTCCCTTCTCCCAAGGATGCGTTACGAAATTATTAAACGATTGACACCTAATGAGTACTTTATAAAAATGTATTTCTCGAAGTGATTGAGTTGAAACTCAAAAGCATGTCTGATGAGAGTTGTTCTTTGCAGGGAAGAGCTTCTCCATTACCATCGTGATCAGTTCGACGCCGCATCAAGTGGCGACGTACAACAAAGCCATCAAGGTGACGGTGGACGGGCCTCGAGAGCCGAGAACCAAGACCAGCGAATACTACAGTGAGTTTAAAATATCATTTATTTTATATCTCAGATTCAACATGTGTGTGCATTTTTGTCTCGCAAAACAACTACGTAAGATTGAATGGTATAACATCATGGGAAAATTTTTGAGAAATATTTGTTGCCCTAGAGGGGGGAGTTATAGCATGTCTTGCAATCGGGTTCAAAAAGTTAATTTTACGACAACTTTCTTGCTCCCACGCGCAAATAATTCATCTGTTTTACGTATTACTCATTGTCAAGTTAAATGAGACAATATGTACAATATGATATTCTTACACTTATGCAATGCAAGAGCTGATCCGTGAATACATAATGTGTATTGAATATAAATTGCGCCATACACCCGAATGTTTTTTTTTCTCCCTCACACCGTTTCTACGCGCAGTCATTGCAATAGATGTCTCCCTACGATATATCCTCTTCCACAGGAAATCTCTCCAGTGCTTGCCTGAATTTCTCCTTGACTGTGATTGCAGAGTCCTCTACATCTACTATCCTTCAACACTCGACGTGTTCTCTTCCGATTCCGACTCACCGCCCTTCCTGCTTTCCTTCGTGTTTTACCTCACATTATCGAAGTCCTCCAGCAATCACAATTGTCTTTGTGGTAATTTACTATCCTCTCTCTCTTTCACGGTACGGATTGACTCTAAATCTCTCTTTAGCACTTCTGGGAAAGATGATACGACCTTTGAGTGGTTTCTTTTATATTATTTCAAGATTAGTTTTCTGAGATCGGTACCTGGTTATCGCATTGTTACGGTAAGCGACACTGCTATTCGGTCATCCTTCAGTCTTCTTCGGAACACGATCTTAAAGTTTTTGATATGAGATAACACAAAATTTTACGGTATATGTTGCCGAGGCAGAGTCACCGACCCCGGATTATGAACAACGTAAAAAAGGAGTCATTCCAATGAATATATATTTTTTTCGTTCTAAAGGTGGATAAAAATAGAAATGGGAGTATAGTTAAGTGCAAGAGTTACAGATACAGTTAAGTGCATCGACTATAGATATCCAACCTCCCACCACCTTTCCTGGACAGACCCTCTTCGGCTCACACGTCCACCTCTCTTGTGAAACCACCCTCTTGGTTCTCCATCCACCCCCACCTCGAGCTCTGCTGCCCGCCGTCGTTGCCGCTTCCTAACGACCGCATCAATCGCGACGGCGACCGAGACCCGCACCGCACCGCGTAGCTTCGCCGCGCCCGCCGCCACCGCCGCCACCGCCGCCGTGCCGCCGTGGAGTGCGAGTTCATTATACTCGCCTCGCGCCGAGGAGGCGAGATTAGTCGATATATCGAGAGAGCGCAATGGCATGGGTGAGGCGCGGCGCCGCGCCGGCTCCATTAGAAGCTCTCTCACTCCAGCAGCCCTTCTCTTCCGGCGGGGGCGGAGGCTCTATGGAGTGGAAGGCCGTGAACCGAGCGGAGCAGAGGATGCCCAGACAAGACAAACTGGCCGCTCGGGCGGTCGGGAGGCGAAGGTAGAGCATCGAGAGGAGGAGAGAGAAGCAGAGGGAGATGGGGTTTAGCGAACGCCCTGGATTTAAGGGGCGCGCCTCGCCTCTACGACGGCGAGGTGGAGCTGCGCTTTTATTTCCAGAGGTTGAGAGCGTTCGACGTGCGCTCTGGCGGCTGTGGTGGGAAGTTGCGCAGGGGAGGAACGGGAAGTTACCCTGCTGGTGATAAGAACTTGATATTTGTTTTCTTTCTTGCGCTATAACAGAATTGATCTAAACTAATCTGCTAAGATAATAACATTGTAATAACTGTTCCATAATCAAAAGAAAGACTTATGTTTGATGTTGCAAGAAGAAATCTGGGAAATAGAAACTTTATGAGATTGGTTTTCTTATATTTCAATGCTGTGACACGTATGAGGACACTCGGTGGAGTTGTAATTTTAGAGTAATTTTAGTCGTTGCTTCATATTTATGCAAAGGTGAGGTACGTCATGCTGTCCTTGTAGAACAATTGCTAGAAATTGCGATGAAGAATAATAATTCGAACTACGACAACAGACCTAAAAATGTAATGGAAATAACTAAAATACACTGATTTCCAATCACTGAATCACATAACATTACATACATTAAGAAAATATAGAGACAAACAAAACTCGAGACTTCATTTTACTCTGTGAAACTCTTTTAGTATCGACGGAATATTTTTTCGACGAAAATAATGAAAAACATTTGTACTCGGTACGTTCAGCGTTAACCTGTTTGACTCAACATTTCAGTAAATAAAATGGGCGATCATAACTATAAACAGACTGTTTTGTAGCTAAATGCCGAAAGCAAATCTCTGGAAAGAAGTACTAATAAATTCTCACTGTGGTACATATTTTGTTCTACGTTTACGGGAGTTCTTGAAATATTCGTTTGGTTAATTTACTCTTCATGCTAAAAAAAAAAAAAGTTTGGAGAAATAAATGTAAGCACAGAAATGAAGTTAAAAGTTCATAATTTTTCCACTGACGTAGTATGATATAACTTTAATATCTTTAATATTTAATACAAGAGGAAGACCAAGCTTTGCTGGAATGGCATAATGTTTCTCTTTCGGCACATTTAGCGCGGTAATATAATCAAATGAACGCGGAAATCGATTAAGTAAGAATTAGTTGTATTTTATTCGTAGTATGTGTATTATAGAATAAAAAAGTCTATTTGGAAGGTCGTTTAAAGTTGAGTATTTATTTCTTTATTTCGTTTCTTTTGTTTCTGCGAGTACTCTTGTTCCTTTGTATTATCGAAATGAGTATTCCAATGTTAAAATGATCTGTGGTTAAAATATAATTGCTGCTGGCTAAACAGCGAAGGATATATTATTTGATTATGTTCCTGATCAGTTTCCCGGAGAAGATGTTAAGGGGTAGCTTTATGCGCCGGGCGGGTCAAATAAAAAAATCAAACAAAAAAAATCGTATTTGAATTACCTACACTTAAAATTACGACGCAAAATGATAATTATCTTTTAATACAAAATTTTCACTTTTAAAATGAAGAGTAAGTTCAGGTATTCACAGATTTTAGAATGGATTTCATGGATTTAAACGCAACATCAACACTAATTCATTTTTTGGATGATAATTTCCCACGGAAGTACTTTATAACATAGTTGAAATTCATTATGCTCATATTTGACGAAATCTGTTTACACGTTGATCAAAATTCAAATTATTCCGCAGTATTGTGGAAAACCACGAAATAAAATCTACCGGGGTATTCATTGAGTACTAACTTAATAATACTAGATTAGTCTTCAAATTAAAATCGAACCGTGGGTTAACTAATTCCTAGATATGCACGTGGTGACTCAATGCATTACCAGTCAATGGAGAGAACTGGATGCGGCGAAATTCAGACTGGGCGTCCTACCTGCTGATTTTGTAGAACTTAATGAAGGTAATTATATCCATTAGTGTCACTGCTCCGAAACGTCCAATAGCCCCGACCGGTCATGCCTAACAACAAAGAGTCGGTTTTTAAAGTTTTATTACTCTGTTCGCTGAAAGTTGTTCATTGGCGTTATTCGGCGTAACACAGCAAACGCAGGAAAATTTCATTTATTACAGAGATAGCGAAAGTACGATTCGCACGACCACTGCTGTAACATGGGCGATAGGAAACTCACGATGTCTCTAGAATATGCCTCCCATTTGCTTCCTCTAAATCGTTAATTACTTCTAAATATTAATATATATATTTGGTATTTGTATTATCGAGTTATTAATTGCGATATAATTGAATATAAATGTTCGTCCGTGTGTATTACAATAGGAGTTAATTTAGTTAATTAATGGTTCCGAAATAAATTTTTCAAGCTTATTGTCTCACTTATAAGTTCTTTTATGTAAAAATTTGTTTTTTGTTGGTTAGATAAAGATTTTTTTCTTTTACCAAACCAGTCGCTAGCTTCAAGAGATATTTTATTTCGTTTCGATATTTTCGATATCGCTTTTAAACATCAAATTTAAAAACAAATAAAATTATAAAAAAATTTTAAACATACAGAAATCTCTTAAATTGCGGTGAACCTCACCACCAGGTAACACATTATTTATGTTATGTTGAATGAAAAGTTGAACCTCAATGGTAGAATAGGCTATGAGATAAACGGGGTAGCGCAGTTGGTAAGCGCATCAGAGCGTTAGACTGAAAGTCACGTGTTCAAATCTCGGTCCCACCTCCCATTTTCGTTCAACATAACATAACATAATTAATTAAAATTATTCTAGTAGATTAAAGGAATACGGTTGTAATTATGCTATATCTCCGTCTTTAATTTGACTTCTGTATCTCTTTAAGAAATCAATTTTCCCAAATATTTATCGACAAACTTTTGTCAAAATTATACAGTAACTCATTATCAAATAAGCAAGGACTTGCCCATTTTTGTGGGGTGCATAATTAAATAATTTATGGAAGGTATTTAAAAGAAACCTTTGTGGGATCTGGACAGGGAGCAGCCAGTGCTATTGCTTCCGTGACATTTGCATGACCGACTATCAGCATCGACCTCAAGTGGAAACTGGGTGGCGACATGATTCGCTAAAGCCAACTTAAAAATAAAGACATTTTCAGACAAAATGTGGAATTCCGAAACGATACAGTCACGCAAATGGTGAACTGTAAATTTAAAACTACTTATTTAATGAAGATAATACATAGTGCATTAACAAAAAGTATTAAAATTTATTTGTATTTTTCACAACTAGCAAAGAACCTGAAAACATGTAAAAAAGTTGCAAAAAAATTTAAAATGTGTTACTTCAATGTTTTAAGATAATGAAAATATAAAAATGTTTTAAAAAGTTATTATTTTAACCAGTTTAATCGCATTTAAATACAAACATGTATATTAAACGTTTGAATAGTTATTGAATGTTACAATATGTCATGAATAGATAATTAGAAAAGAATAACGATTTATTATTAATAACAGAGGATTCTGCAGCAAGTGACAAAGATATAATATATTTGGTAATGGAACCCCATTGTCCATATGACTGAGTTAAGTTGGGGAATTGAGTATTTTAGACACTTCATATTCAAACTATCTGCGCTCTTTCCCTTTTGATAATCCAATTCATATATCACTTTATATTCTTGGTTATCTAAAAAAGGTCAATTTAAATATCATCAGACGGAACTGAGATTCGAAATCGAGACCTTGAATAGAGCAGGCTTATGCGCTAACCAACTGCGTCATCCCGTCCGCCTTCCGGGTCCCTTTAATTTTAATTCAACTTGCGAGACCATTTTCACTTAACATAACATAATTAATCTGTTACCTGGCGGTGTGGTTCACTGCAATTTAAGAGATTTCTATGTACCTCTTTTACCAGCAGTTTGATTAGTTTGTGTCTCGGCGTTTTTACCTCTCATACGATCCGCTAGCAACATCAACGCTTGAACCAGAATTCTCGTGCATTGAAGTAGATCGGAACCAAACAAGTAAGTTCCAAAGGAGAAATTTCCCTCTTCAGAATCACCAGGTTTATGGATATTGTCTTTGGAAAATCACAAGCAAAAATAATTCATCCCAAAAAATATTACAGGGATAGCTGCATCTCATGGAAATAAAACTGAAGATACGGTTTCAATATATTTGTAAGAATACAAGTACAGTTCCAATGAGAATTCCTTAAACCAAATAAAAATTAATGGGCTTTCTGGTTCCAAATGATGGAACCAGAAATAATTTGAACTTTAATCCATTAAATTGACATTGATTAATGACATAACCAAGTATCAACACAGTTGATAGAAACGAAAACTTTTTCGGAAATAATGATATATCAGTCAAATTAATTATATGAAATATTGTATGTTATGTACTATTTGAGTTGAGAAATTAAAAAAAAACCTGTTGGTGGAATAGAAAAAAATTCCGTTCTTTTTACCTCTTTTGTGCAGGTCTAGAGTTTCAAAACTTTACTGGTCAATTAGAGAAATAGTAATCCCCTCTCCGGACGTTCCCTGTCCTTTACAGAAGAACACAAACGGCAGCCTTGCGGCCATAACTGCGACAACATTGGCACAAGAGACGCATCAAATGACGCCATTGCGCAATCCGAGTAGTCTTTCGCGCCGTCGTCCCTAGGACGTCGCGGCGGCCATCCGGGGTGAGGGCGCGTAGAGGGTCAAGAAAGGGTGGGTGGACGCCGTGGGCGAGTGAACACTGCCGCGAGATTAGAAGATCACAACGCGCTCAACCTCAGACGTCCATTTGGCGCGTTGGCGTCGTCTTTCGTCTCTCTCCACTTTCCCGTTGCGCCCACTTTCCCACAGCCAGAAACTGTCACGTGGTGGGACACCCACGAACGACTCTCTTTCAATTTATGTTGAGAGTTCTTTTAAGCCTATTCACAAATTCATATTTATTGGTAACAGTTATGTAACATTTCATGAATTCAGCTTAATAAAAATTATCAATGAAAAGTATTAAGTAACTACAATAATTTCTCACTTTGTAGTTAACATGAGGTTATCATTATTTTTGACAAAATCTACAAGAACGATAAAAAATTATAAATCACTCTTTAATACGTTTCAAATAAAAATATTATTAAAATAAGAATAACCATTTGAAATTAGTGTATCTTGTGATCCTTGTGCAGAAAATACTTTGGGGCGGTAAAACATCTCACTTCTTCATTAATATTTTTTCCTTTAAAAGATTAATCGCATCCAATTTCTTCCATCGAATAATTAAAATGTTTTCGTCCATATCGGATATTTCTGTCCGCTGAACGCCGGGGAATTGCCCTTCCGATCCCAGACTAAACTAACTTCTCCTTTTTCTGCACACCCTCTCCCGCAGACCCGTGGCCACTGAAGGGTTCAAGACAGGGATGAGAGAATCGAGAAATGACGACATGGCCTGCTGGACACGATAAGACAGTTGCTTAGTCTGAGAGATTAGAGTTTGCCTTAGTGTGGGCTGGTACGCTATAATAGTGGACTCATGGTCAGTTCACTTCACGACTCCTGGCTTACGAAGCCCCGTCGTGGAGCCACATAACACTACGCCGTTTATTGAACAGAAAATTATTTAGCCTCTTTGGGGTAAATTCTCACGGCTACAACGCTATATCCGATTTTCACAGTGAGATATAAAGCTATTATTATACTCAACTGTAATGTATAACAATAGTTATACACTAATGCAATGGTTATTTAGAGTTCCTATGATTCTCAATATATAAATTAAAAGTTTTGAATGATAATTTCTAAAACTTCACTCTCACAGAAATGCCAAAAACAGTTTCCTTTCTAACTTACAAAAGCAATTACTCCCATTTATTATATAAAATCGAGGTTTAACACTCATTACTGTTGTCCATAAAGAAATTCTTGATATGAAACTTTAATAATTTTATAAGTAGGTAATTTGAATATGGAGTCAGTAAATTAAACCGACGAAATAATATTTTTATAACGGCAATTATATTAGTTGTAAGATTTTGCTGATATTATCTGATAATCAGAATTTTTTTACTTCAAGTAAATATGTCATAATGTCATAACATTTATTTTCGAAGAAAAATCACTCAAGTAAAGTTACTTGAAATATCGGGTCTGCTGTAAATGTATTTACCGAAGAAGACTAATATAACTTATAAATAATGCAGCATATCTGTAACAGCAGGTGTTCCGTTCAGAGAGATAGAGTTTACGGCTTTCTAAATAATTTTTCTCAAAATAATGTGACATATTTGGAACACATATACTTTGCCATTATCATATTCATCAGGCAAAGATTGGGTTCCAAATGTTTTCATTTTTTGCTATAAAAATTTCCAGTGAAGGTAAATACTGATGCACTAAATTTTGAAACTTTAAAACATCGACTCTATACTTCATAGGAAAAACAATATCCATCAATGTAGGAATCATGCTAGTGCGGAAGAAAGGAGAGTGATAAAATATTGTGAATTAATGAACATTAGTATTACATCAATAAAAGAGAGAGAGAAAGAGCGAGAAGCATAATTATGTTTTCCATTANTATTATTGAAAGAAATTTCGTTTTCTATGTTCACAGAAATATTCTATCATTCAAATTATATTTAGAAATAGTAAATCTCTATAGCGAGTTTGAGAGTATAATTAACGCCACCTTTGCTGCTCCTCCGGTAGGCACCGTCTCCGTTGCGCTTTGGAAAGATCCAAGAGGTGGAGGAAGTGGAGGAGAGGGACCTTAATCCCGGGGCGTGAGGGAGAGCCGTACGGTCAACCGCTCGGGCGCCAAATCCCCCGCGGCGGCTTCCCCTCACATTCCCCACCTCCCTCCTCCACGAGACGCTCACTGGCGCTCCCTTTTCACCCCTTCCCTCTTCCTTTCTTCCACGCGTGCACTCTCGAGCTCCTCGCCGCCTCCCCCGCGTCGTGCGAGTGAAAGGGGGCTCTATTCCGGTCACATAGAAGGCGGGCGGGCAGGCAATTTTACCCCTAGCAAGTAGTCACCGCCGCCACCGCCTTCCTTCCTCGTCTCTTTCTCTCTCTCTCGCTCTCTCGTACGCGCGCCGCGTCTCCCATTCGCAAGCGAGGTCTAATTGCCTTGTTCGTTGCTATGGAGATGCGCCCCGCACACACGCCCGCCCTCCCTCAACCCCGCCGTCGGCGGAGGCGGGTGGGGAGTAATTAGTAGCACATGAGGTGGTGGGCACTCGTCGCCAGCCAAGCCTCTGCCTCCGACGCCCGCCGCCGCCACCGCCGCTCAAAAGAGAAATCAGACCAAATTGTAGCGGAGGGGCGACGGACGCGTCGGAGGAGATGCAAGAGAGGGGTAAGGGAGGTTGAGTTTACAACTGGCACAAGCAAGGGTGACGCCAGGAGGGAGGGGGGAGGAAGGACGGAATAAGA
The DNA here is from genome assembly GCA_002313205.1 of Laupala kohalensis. Classification (NCBI taxonomy): domain Eukaryota; kingdom Metazoa; phylum Arthropoda; class Insecta; order Orthoptera; family Trigonidiidae; genus Laupala; species Laupala kohalensis. The sequence goes on from NNCF01127981.1 coordinate 133,280, forward strand.
GTTGGAGGCGGGGACGTGGTGCTCGGTAGCTGCCCGCCATCGCTGCCACCAGGCCAGAGAAGGTTTTTTTAATGCGGACCCTCCGGAGGGGGGCGCGCGTCCTGAAGAGGGGGAGCTTTTTACTTTGATGCTCTTTATTTGGGAGGATTCCGAACGCGTAGTGAGAGCGCAGCCGACGCGGAGGCGACGCCCGCTAGAAGCAGCGGCGGCGGTAGCGTTGGCGGGAGCTGTTCGCTTTTAACATACATGCAAATGTAACGCTCGCCTCGGCGCGGGTAGTGCGGGGGCGGTGCAGCCACCACAGGGTCCTCTGCGGTGACCGCGCCTCTCCGACGAGTCTTTCTGACCCGCGCCGCTCCCCCGCTGCCCTCGGACCCGTCTTTGGGGTCCGCAATCACTCTGTGTCGACGCTTTGCCTCTCTCTGCACCAACGCGCGCCGTCGCCGCCTCCTCTTGCTCCCGCATCAACCTCGAGCGTCGCAGAAAAAGGAAGGGCGACGTGCGGAGACGTGACGGTGCTTTGCCCGGGGCACGTTTTAACAAATTTATGACGCAGCAACTTAAAACACCGCTTTAATTTATGCCAATGCGGACGCTGGCTGCGGCGGCGACGTAGCCACGGGGGCGTGACGGTGCGTCGGGGATGGGGATGGTGACGGCGCTTATGAAGCAGCCGTGTGCCATTGCAGGGTGATGTTCTTTTGCCAGGGGATACGACCAGAGACTCGTAAATCTCAGGCTGAGATGAGTAGAAGGGGACTATAGCTTCATTATTTTGGCATGAAAGCCGAGTGACATGAGTAAGTAAACTCGCTACTTTTGTCTTCATTTCTCTGATCAATCTACAATGGAATTCAATGTGATATTTAAATAAATAAGAAATTTATCTAAATTGGAAATGTCTTAAGCTACTTCTTTGACAAGAAAACACGAACTCCCAAATAGAATACATAAAGTAAAGTCATTTGCGTCTCCAATCCCAAAGAGGGTATTGCATTCAGGCTAATTTAGATCGCGAGTGTGATTAATTTTAGTTTTCAACTACAAATGTATAAATTCTTTAGAAATATTTTTTCTTAAGTCACCATTGATACTTAGTACAAATGGATTTCATAATACTGGTATTTTTACTTGGTAGTGTTGGCAACATTATCAAAGGATGATAAATTAAAGGTCGTTAATCTGTTGCTCATAGTTTTATTATTGCTATAAGGCTTTTTTGGCTGCATAGCAGCCATCGTCGCCTGCATTGCAGCCTTGTACATTTAATAAAGAACAGATGACTCGACAAAAACTATCTTTGAATTTGCAAAATCCAAAAAGAATTGAAGAAATTGAAACAATTCATCTACGGTCATATTTCAGTGAATTGAGAATAGGATCAGTTTCATTTTGACATAACATCAGAGATAGGAGTCAAAAAGTAGAATAAAAAATGGGGCAGTAATTGTTTTCTTAAGTATACATAATAGACTCCCATTTATAAAAAACGACAAATCTTCACCATAAAAAATAACCAATAAATACCACGAAACATTTCAACGCATAAACATGCTTCGATTATGAAACTCTGCGCCCAAGAGCTACTTGTTAGTGTGCGAAAGTCAAAGGGAGAGAAGAGAAGTAATTCTTCTCCAGGGACGGAGGAGGTCCTTTCGTTCATCTCCCTCTGGCCACCTCGGTCAACTCACTCTCATCCGAACACCTCCAACCTCTTGCGAGGCAGACCTCTCGGGCCGGGTGAAGGATTAGCCTGCTGGCCGGTCATTTTTCACCGAGTTTTCGTGAAGTTTTAATTAAAAAAAGGGGGTCCTCCGCATCTCCGCATGGCCTGAAAAAATCTTAGCTACTGAGAAGCGCTGGGGCGAGGTGAGCTCGCTCTCCCCGTCGCGAAATAAAGGCTAATGTGTCGATGCGTGGGCAGAAATCACATTAGCGCCCCGCTCCGCGTCTAGCGAATGGGAAGGTGGGTGGCATGAGAGGGGAGGTTCCGGAGAAGCCCTTCGACGAAAGCTTACAGAAATTAAAATTCACACGTCGGCGAGTATGCGTAGTCACCAACCGGAGGCGGCGATTCCAGGAACGAGAGAAGGGTTCTATGCGGGAGGGAAAAGGTAGGAGGAGGAACTGTGGAGGGTGAAGATGGAGAGGAACAGTGAGGAAGAGGGGATGATTGTAAGCGAAGAAACTGACTTCTTGCTTTAAGATAGTCTTACAAGAGAAGAAATGATCAGTAAGCGCGAAAAAGTAAAGAAGACAGAAGGGAAATATGAATAGAGTATTTAAGAGTAACCGAGAGACGGTGGCACTGGAAAAGAAGCACCAGTAGAAAAGAAAGCTTCGATAAAAGGATTTGGATGAGTCAGAGGGGATCGGAAAAAGTAATGAATGAAAAGTGTACTTGAAAATAATAATTCACATTATGTGGAGAGACAAATACTATAATGGAAAAACAACAAAGATACTGAGGAGACTAAGAGGATGGAATAATATTTCTACACAAGTTTATTTTTTTTAAGAAGAATTTATCCAATTTTGTGAGAGATAAATCTACTTGCACATGTGATTTGCAAATTTTTTGAATGACATGATCTTTCCAAAGAGTTCATCTTACGTACTTCGGATAGTTTTGCTCCTATTACTCTGCAGTAGAAAATTGTATGAATGTAGAAAGTGTTTTTAGCTCACGACTAAGTACTCTTTTTTACATATTCCCTACTCCTTCCACTGATTTCAGCTTCGACTTTATGAAAATCTCCCGGTAAGGTTAGCATCAATCTGCTCGACGCTGCGAGTTCGAATAAGATATATCCGCATTCTCGCAGAAATCAGCAGACAGTGAGCAAATTTCCGCTTCGCTCAACCTTCTCTCGAAAGCCCCTTTTCCTTCTTTCTACCTCGTTTTACATTTTTTCTTCCCTTGAATTTCGTATGAACGTACTCTCCAGGTTCGTGGTCAGCTAATCAAAGGATGGAGAGAAGGCACCGCGAGAATCACCTACGCTCCATCGGACGGGCACTTTCTCCCCACCGGTTTCCAAGAGAGAAAGAAAGAAAAAAAGAAAGGGAGAAAAAAATATGGATGTGATCGGAACGCTGTGAAATAAGAGGGAGGAAAGGAAAAGGTTTGGTGTGAGAGAGAGGAGATCTGATGCGGAAAAGCCGAAGCCGGCGCTGCTTCTCTCGCCGGCTCCCTGAGAGACGTGGCCATTGAAACGGCAATCCTGCTAATGAGGGCGGAATGGACGCTGCAAGAACTGCGCCCACCCAGCTCACGCGTTGCTCCTGGCCCACCCACCGGCGGTGGCGTCGGGGAGAATTTGCAAGAGCGAAAGAGTTCGCAGAAAAATGCACACGACATGATGGAGATATATTTTTATGTATTTTTTCGGATACGGGCTTAAAACTGTCTATTTTCGTTGCGTTATTTTTGTACCTTTATATCGTAGATTTTGAATACCGTAACGATCTGATAAAAAAATAATGGGTCGCTTTCGTCACTTGATTACGTGTTTCGAACTCTTAAAATTGCGACGCTGACTTTATCCGGTGGCCTATTCATTTATCATTACAACACATCTGGGTTTGTGAACACCCCAATTAAGTACGACCGGACAAACATCAACATAACATCATGAGAATCCATTATCTCTTTGGGTTACCATTTCTTCCCGGATTATCTTAACCTAAAAACGCAGTTACGCTTTCTTTGGATTCAAATGGTTTATTTACTTAATGATGTACCTCTAAATATCGTCAAACGAATGTGGAATAGAGATGGTATTCTACTTAGTTCGTCAGTTTCTCGTTAACTAGTTTCCGAACATATTGTTTGGTCCAATGGGAGCCATTGCATGACCTGATGTAAATCCAATGTCAAGTCAAACTATCCCACAACAGACCCCGAAGTACTAGAAGGAGGAGATGTGGACAGTATCTCGGTCCAACCGGTTTGACCCCAGGATAGACCCTGTTACTAATTTTACAGCAGGCTGAGTAGGCCTGGGGGTCAGTCTGGATGTTGAGGTGTGATGAAAATCCCCACCTCACCGGGGATAGAACCTCAGCCATACAGCCAGCAGCTCAGCGCTCTACCCACTGAGCCACGCTGACTACTGTAAATCCAATGTAGGGGTATTCAAAACCTTGGTACATGCTAATATTGGTGTTCTCGGAGAGCATATCCAGATTTAATTTGCCCAAATACAAATACTCCAGGAATCTTCAACAGAGAACACCATGGAACATCGAGGGTACGTTGAGCAATTTTGGTAAACATGTGCTTCTCAATCAATCGGATGTTAAGAAGCACAGTTGGACCCATGTTCTTATGAATTTATGGGTATCAATATATAGATTCGTATATAATTGTCATGCAAACCGCTGAAAGCTTGACATTTTTCAAATATTTCATTTTAAGTACTATCTCTCCTTATTTTAAATGATAGCAAACAACGCACTAGAATTTGTCAAAATGGTTTTCTGTGTCAAAGTGTATTCGAATTTGACTCGAGAAGGAGAAACGTACTGTTTTGACCTAATCCATTTGCATAAAATATTAATTCTACACCAAGTTTTCAAAATTATTTTTGAAAATGCTTGATTTAAGCAAAATATTAATTTCCTCGTGTGCTCTTTCATCTCTATCAATAATGAAATACCATCCCAAGAATCCCCTTTTACTTGGATTGTTGTAAATTAACTCCTGGTAGCTCCACATGAAGCACGTTCTGACATATAACACTTACTTAGCGCTGTACGACAACATTCCCGACACAATGATTATCACGCCTCGCTTCATTTACTTCGTCGTTCTATGACACATGTGCGACTTAAACCATGGCCCTCCCATAATTCTCGGCGCGCGCGCGACCCCGCCGCCGCCGTCGCCGGCGCTGGCCGCCTTCTCCGCACCCGCACTGTCGCTGTTTACGCCATGGAGTTCCGTTTACAGCGCGCAACATCAAACGCTCAACAGCCGCCGCAGCAGCGCGCGGCAGGAGCCTCCGACGGAGGAGGGTCGCGGTGGCGGCGGCGATTTTAACGTCCGGACTTTTACGGCCCACGCCGCTGCTACTGCTGTAGTTGCCAGCGACTGCTCCTGGCATGCCGTTGGTGTGGAAGCTCTGGCTGCGTTGGGGCTCTTGCAAGTCGATGGAGGCGGGGGAGGCCTAGTTGTGGAATACGAGAGGAGTGTTTCTGGTTTGAGGTGGCGGGGAATGGTGGAGATGAGGTGCAAGTGCGAGGAATGAGGATTGCGGAGAGTTGATGAGGTTGGATTTTTTTCGTCGGAAGAAAGTGGAAAATGAAATAACAGAAGGTATGCTGAGGGTACTTGTTATCTCTCCACATAGATAGTGGGGAGTAGTACAATTTGACCTTGAATCCCGAGAATTTAAGACAGTGGGTGTGTTGTCGGAGGGGAAATAGACAACCTTTACACCAAAAGCAGGAAAAAGAGTAGAAGGAACTTGAAGTTCCTGAATTTAAAAAAATGAGAAATTGAGGAGTGTTGTGAGAAAATGATACTCATTAAAAACCATTTCAATTTCTCTCATGTCACAATAAAATAGAGCAGCACCTCTTAAAACCAATTTACTAATAATAAATGGACATAAGAGAAAGATGAGTACCTCCAAATACTAGAAGTTGTGAATATGGAGTACTGAATTCATGAGAAATGTTTAGTAAAACATTTCTTGTTCTTCACTTTTGCAATGCAAATTAATTGTTCTTCCTAATGATAATTTAATCTTCGAGTATCGAGAGACCGTCGCAAATTTCATAATCAACTAATGGATGGACTTGGCAATTATATAATTTTTGTAGTAATTTTTCTCATTTTGAGTGAGAAGTTTTTAATGGTAATTATATACTCGTATTTCTAATTTCTTACCAAAACTCACACGAACTTACAAAACTTTTTCGAACATAGTTTTATTTCCCAATACTAAATCATGTACATACAGAGCAAGAACATATGCTTGTCTTGTAACCTAGCAAGCTCCATTCTTCTCGAAGGTACAATATTCGAGATGCTATTTTTCCCACTCGAGTCCTCAATTTGTGTTCTTTCACAGTCGACAGCTCCAAGAGTCACCGTTGTAAATCTCTTTTTGTTCCAGTGAGTTGGTTTAAATTCTTGTTCTTCCGACAGGGATGATCGCAATCTGATCTAAATGGAAACGTAATCAAACATACTTCAACCCAGAAAAGTTTCGCATGGATACCGTCACCTGTAAAAGACAAAGATACATCACCAAGTTCTATGGTCTCTCACAAATAGCACCTATAGAGTGGTTCGCATGACTCGCAGCAATTTTCATGAGTTGTGATTGACGGAATTGTACTTCAGCAGATTACATGAATCATGACTTTTTCGCGCCAATTTCTTATTATTTCATAAGGGTTTAACAAGACATTACATATGGTCGTCAATCATCTTTTTCTCTTTAAATTTCCTTTACCATTATAATATAAATTGTTTTGAGGAACGTACATAAGAGGAATGAGGACATATAGTTACATTACTTTTCCCAAAAAAAACGTCTTACTGGCTCTTGTAATCTTCGCTGTAAGTTTGGAGTACCACAAGACTACAGTCGTGAGTCTCTCTGCATGTGTGAATGCCACGCAACACATACTCAAAACGAAGAGGTATGGGAAGGCGGTGTCTGCCATGAGACGGCGTTAGCTTTGGCGCCTCCGGACGCTCTGTCCGCGTCATTGAAGAATGCAATCAACGTCGGTGTGAGCGATGCCATGTGTCCTTCGGCGTCTTTGGCGCCCCGCTCAGCCCACACACGCTGTCACCCCTTCCTCTGAAAGGCGCCTTCGTCACTTACTCTCCTTTTCTCTCACACAAATATTTGCAATATAGAGGAATTTTGCCACGAGAAGAAAAAAATATTTTAAAAATCTAATTTATTTCTGAAAAGTTTTGCGAATAGATTACAAAACTTCATTGACAGGCATCAGTTATATTAAAAGACATTTCAAGATTCAGAAGGATAGGAAAGTAAATATATTTTAAATTTCCTCAAATATATTTTTCTCAATAATGACAGAAATTCATGTAGGTACACGAATGGGACTAAGAATACAACCTATTCATTTGCGAATTATTTCGTTTATCTTAATTTTTTTTTTTAATTTCAGCTTAGAAGATATAATTAAATACTATAAACAACATTGTTATGAAAAAAGTTTGTTTATTGTTGATCAAAAGATTTGTAAAATTTAAAATTAATAATTCAGTTAAATATATCCATTTCCAAACATTTTCTACGGAATATATTATGCATAATAATGTTAGATATTTTAAAAATGTATATGAATTATTTCGAGACTACACTCTCTTAATTCTATGGATGCCTTGATGCATAGCTGAACCAGTAACAAAACTCGTACTAGGACAATATATGTTTTCGCTGCAGGAACGATAAAGATACGAGATTTATAGTCTACAGACGACAGAAAAAAATGAAAGACGGCGAAATATAAACGGGGAGGCTGAAAGGGTATGAAAAAGAGATAAACACTGCTTACCCCGAGAAATATATTTTCGTCAACTTCTCGATATGGGCGTATGGAGTAGAAATCATTGTCCTCGGATTTTAAAAAAAGTCGATACTCTCACTGAATACCGTGTACCACAAACGTTGGTGAAATAACAATGTATTTTTATTCCTACGCAAGGGATAAAAATAACAAGGAATACACATCAAAACTGCAAAATAATTAGTAAATAATAATTTATGAATTATGCAATGCACATGTTATTGGTTTGAAAAACACACTACCAATTATATTACATGTTGGATTGCTTTATAAGTTCTGATTGCAACTTTGAGAAAATCGTTACAGCTTCGTGCATTTTTCTAGAAGTACTGTAAAGCAAAAAAAAAAAATGTATATTACGAAATGGTTCTTTAACGTTCGTAATATTGCTTTGTTGAAGAATTTTAGTGAACCAAAACTCAATTCTTGATCGATAACCCTTCAATGAAAATTCGTCTGGTCCAAAAAAACAAAATAGCTTTCAAAACTAAGTTCGTAAATGTTTGTAGCTGTTTGTCTTTACCATTTTTGAAGGACGCTAAATGGAATTACCAATTCTGATATTTGTCTCTTTTTGTATGACTAGCACAGTGTTCCAAAGTCAATTTAATGATTACAAGGATCACAAACAAGAAATGCAGCGTTCGCATGTTTTGAAGTTTTGAAGTTTCGAAGTTTCATTACGGTAGAGAAGGAAATTTAATAATAAATATGACGAATGCACGATCATTTTTTTTTTTAATTTGAAACTTTTGTTTGAGAGATTCAAAAGAAAAATCAATCACAAACATAACATGAGTGGTGAGAGGTGTTTCCTTTTTTTTATGATTGTATTTTGTTGAAAAAGGTTTAATTAAATGACCTAATGTTTTTTCAATGATTTGTAATCTACACATAGCTGTAGATCATCATCCTGCAATAGAGCGCCAAAAATTAAGAGAAGGTGGTAAACAGCATTGCTTCTTGACCGTTGTTTCCCGTAATCTCCGATGAGCGATCGGTGTGTATAGGCATGTGGGCGTATGTGCGTGCGATCTACCGGCTGCGTTCACCCGTCCGCTTGCATTACAGGCCCCGCTGCATCCACCCCGTCGTGTCTGTCCCACCATGTCCCGCACTGCTCAACTCGTCCGTGCAGGCGCGCTTGCGGTCGCCTTCTATCGGAGCGGATCATAGACTGCTCCGACACGCGTACACACACGTACGCGTGCACATGCGTCGTCTATTTTACACGTGCTCTGTCGCTGAGAGTCGTTTGGACTCCAAGATGGCAGCGGATTGTTCCGGAATTTCACGAAGTATCAACGTTCATGAATGAAGAATTGTTTGGGTCATCATCAAATCATTGAAGTTAAATATGTCATACGGCATTAGTTCGACTGTTCACGATATATACTGTTATTCACACAAAGTTTCAGTTCCAATTTGGACCTGGAAAAGGATGGGTCTTGAAATAAGGGTGTAAACGTCGTGTGAAAGAAAATATCTTAATAAATATTGTGAACAATCTAATGAAAGTCGTATGATACATTTAACTAGTCTAGATTTAACTACGTGAGTATACGAGGAAAATTTATGAATACCACCCGACTGGATAATGGTCTATTTCAAATTACATCTTAGTCTTTCACATTTCGTAATGTTGCTATAATTTTTCTTGGACAGAACTCAGTCTGATTAATATCGAATAAGTGCACGAAGAATGTTTGCTTTCTTTAAAAGTTATTAATGATTATAGATGAATTCAAATACCTAGTACATCACCGATTTGATTATTTAACACCAAAAGATCCTTCCGCGGATTAACCTATATGGAAAGTTGAAGTTTTTCGCATTATTCACATGCAATACTTTGAAGTATTAAGTGTTGCCATTTTGAACAGTGAATGAAGACGCAAGTACTGAAATTGTGATTACTTAATAATTCTTTAATATAAACAAGACTAGAAGAGAGATTTGGACATAGTGAAAATGGAGAAATTTGAGCTCTTTTACTTGGTACTCAAATACATCGGAAAGAGCAGATTTTTAGTAATATTGACTTATAGCTGATATGTATAACCTTTCAGAGCAATGATATGATACGTTGATGTCAGGAAACAATCACGATTTCTGTACAATATTGATCTACTGAAGTATTTTATACCTTGCTTTTAGCATGTTGTGTGCTATTATTTCTTCCGTATTGTGAATATTAATTGTTTTATCAATTTGTAAAATTATCGAAAACGAAAGAGTCGTCAAAGCTACTTGTAATCACATTTTGTGCGCGGTTTTTCTGAGGGTGTCTGACCGAGAGAAAAGTGCTCCAGCCGAGTTTTCTTCTGGAATGTGTAACACCACAGCTTTCAGAAGGGTAATGACTGATCCCCTCGTTGAGTCGACACGTTGCCTAAAAAGACGATGACAGTTGTTTGTTTACTTCTGTCGTCCTCCCACAAACGTTTGTGAGCTGCCTTCAAGTCACATTGAGCGGACGCACCCTCGCTGTCTTACTACGACGGAGAATTTGGAAGCATCCTTTCATTTAACACGAGTAACGAGGTTTCTCGGAAAGCGTGGGACATTTCAAGGAATTTCTTAGAGTTTTCCACGATTTCTCGACGTCTTTCTAAGTGTTTGCTCCAGGTTCGAGTTCAACAGTAGGTTGTGTTTTCCAATAAAAGTTTACAACGTCATTGAAAAGTGAAAGAGATTAATACCTCTTATTGATCAAAATCTAATTCATGTGCGTAACATTACGCGATAAAATGTGAGTTATAGTAGGTTACTGAGCGACACGACCACTGACTGAAAAACTGAATTAAATTAAAAGAAATAATGCAAAGATTGTGAAGTCGTCTTTTCAATTACTATTTAAGGACTTATTCAGAATTGGAACACCGATAAACCAAAATTGAGGATCATATTTACGATGCTCTCAATCCTCTCAAAATGAGTGAAAAAGTAAAACTTTGCATTTGGTAAAATGTAAACCTACGTTCGAAACATAGTCTATTATTCACATTGGGTGACAAAATTAAATTGTTGCAAAATATGAAATTACCTTAAAACTGTATTTTTTACACCAAACTTTCCATATCCCCTTACACCTCGGAAATCTAATCCCCACCCAAAATGAAATCATTAATCTGTCATTTATTGGAAATGATTTAATATTTATCGCACTTTATGAACTAATTGTTGCGGAAAATATGCAGTGTATGCGAGTGTTGGTGTCAGGTACGTCTTGCTCGTTCTTCTTGTGAGAAGAAGGGTTCCAGGACGGAAGAACCTATATCTCCCTTCGGATGCTGCATGCGAAGGCTGCAACACCAAGTAAATCAGCTGCTGAATATGTAGCGGCGGCGGCAGAGGTGCGGGTCGCAGCATGCAAAGTAGCGGCTGGCGATGGGCTTCGCGTACGACTTGACTGTGGGAGTGCAGAAGGAAATGGAGGCACGCGCGACACACGACAAGCACCGCATTTTTGTTTCAATTTCTTTATTCAACCATTTCTAACCCGTACTGTAATGCATAATATTTCCGCGTTTTTGATAATATTCTCGAATATATTATCAAAATATAATTTTGATAAAATATATTTTATATATATATATATATATATATATATATATATATATATATATATATATATATATATATATATATATATAAAATATATTTTATCAAAATTATATTTTGATAATATATTCGAGAATATTATCAAAAACGCGGAAATATTATGCATTACAGTACGGGTTAGAAATGGTTGAATAAAGAAATTGNGATTTCGTGAACCCTTTTTTACACATTAAAATTGCCGTGTGCAATTGAAAATACATTTCTTTTTCGGGCTAAACCACTGCATAAAATGAGAGAAGAGACTATGTTTGCCTCACCTAGCGGAAAGAAATATTTCACATTAGAATATGCACGAGATAAAATCATCAAACGTCAACGTTTATACCGTATGGGATTGTTTTTTAAAGACTTTTTGTATGATTTCTCCTCCATTATGTCAGCATATTAAAGAAGAAATCCTCTCATCAGAGTACCTTGGGTAGGTCACCCACATGTATTTAAGCAAGCGGAGGGTCTTGTTGTTAGATTTTGTGTCGGGTCCTTTCCCTCGTCCCTATTTTCTAAAATAGTATTGACCGAAACTCATTTCCTTAATTTAATTATTGTATTAACAATTGTATGGAAGAATAATCACTATTTGTCTGAGGTAGATAAATCAGGTTTGGAAGCGCGAGAATTAGCTGTTTCTATTTTTAGTTCCTCAAATTCTGAAATATAGCTGAGCTCCTGCGGTCGCTTTATGTTTATCAAAGCTCAATAAAATTGTGTCACAGTCTTTCGTTTAAAAACCCTGAGGCAGAAATCACGTGTCACGTAAGGAGAAGGTGAAAGCAGTGGTCCTCAAAGCTGAGAATAGAGAGTAGTGTATGAGTGTCAGAGGAATCAGGGATGAAGGAGACTGGACAAGAAGACTGAAGAAATGGCAAAGAGGTGACAAAGGAACGGGCCATGGGTGAGGATGAGGATAAGGGCACAAGGGGTGAAGCGTGGACGTTCTCTTTGCTCGTGTCAACACGCACTCCTTTTGCCTGTGAGATTTTTATCCGCGCTAGAACAAAGAAGCCGATTAAAAGAAGCTCACAATGGACCAGATGTCCTTTGCGGCAAGAGAAGCTTCTATCATAGTTGCCAGCTCTACCAACAGACGTCCTCCAACTAAACCTCCGACGCCGCCACCGGAAAATTCGCTACAGGCATCTGGGTTCCAGACAGCGTTGCGTGAAGTGATATTAAAATGATAGGGCCCTGTGTTTCCTAAAAATGTGACATATAAATTCGGGAGTATCATTGGATGAAAAATGTTCCTATATATTTATATATGTATTATAATGAGAAAATTCCTCGTAAATTATAGATAAATAAGAATCCTACGTCCTCGATTATCCATCTCAACGAACCCATTTACCTTCTTAATCCCCCATTATCCATTTATCCATTTCAACTCAGATTTCTCTTCTTCAAAACAGACTAACAGTCCAATAGTACGATCTCTGACGAGTCAAAAACTAGAATTGTTCTTTGATGGCTCAGGGTGCTTTTAAAAAACGCACTTCGGTGATAACGAAGGCAACACCAATATAAACAAGCACAATTTCCGTTACACGAATTTGGTCGCTCTGTTGAACTAGTAACAATAAGAAAAAAGCGAGCAATTTTATATAACAAAACAGGAATAAATATAATAGATTTTTTTCCAATCTTCAATGAGGCAGTCTACCGCTAAACTTAGAGAGAATTAATTGTTAAGAAACAAATATTATTTTCCAGTATCCAAATAATGGTGATAAAAATAGTTATCTATTTGCTTAACGACTACAAATCAATGTTCTAACATTTTACGAAAAAACCAATTTCACATTATAATGGAAACAACTTTCAAATTCCAAAATTCGTCATGTGTTTATATGGGATTCACAACCATCAATTTATCCTGAACCTTTCTCACTGTTGTCACAGCTCATCCTCCTCAACCCTTGACGCCTCCCCGTATCCCGTCTTTTATACAACCCCCGCTTACCTTCCTTGGTCGCCAGAAGCCCTTGTAACAGCAGCGCGCTCTCGGAAACCCCTGTCGCCGGAGGCAAAGGACGTGGATTTATGCGGGAAAAGAAGTAGAAGCGATGGAGTCCCTCAGTAAGCAGCGGAGAAAGAGAGGCGGCTCACCAGCTCAAAGGGGAAAATGCGAATTAACGTGTGGATTTCTTACTAAAACACTCGCTACCTTCAACTCAAGAGGAAAAGTAGCTAATGTTTAGCACCTGGAGCGCGCACGGGAAAGGCAATTGTTCAAGTTGGGGAATATTTCAAATAGATTCTACCGTCGAGGTAGTGAGACTTCCTCCTACGTCTGGAGAAAAGAGACAATCCCAATGAATGAAATAATGTTCCACACACGTTCTTAGGGAAATGATACAAAATTTTTATTCGCGAATTAAGAAAAACAATATAGAAATTTTTATTTTAAAATGAGCATTTTATTATCACTGAAGAAAAAATATTCAGTGACTCTTATGATATCGACTTATTACTTCGTGACTTACATGGATCATGGAATATGAATAGTCGACAGTGGATACGGACAACCCATTGAATATTTAATAAATTACAATCATCAAACAGGCTTCATGAATTAAAACATCACTTTTCGGTTTAACCCTCGTGCATATATTTTTTATTTCAATTATAATGACTACGAATTATGACTATTAGATCCATCTGAAACGTAATAATTTTTCTTTTATCTTTATTTTTCCGAAGTGCTGAACATTTACAACAGATAAATTGTAAATTTAGAAACCGCATTTTCGTGTGTCCTCAAGAGATTTCCAAAACTTGAATTCTGCATCAGCCTGATGCTTCGCTTCCGTTCGGTCGAGGTGGCACTGCTAGAGGTGGCAATGGATGCGAGGATGGCAATGGAGAAGGCGGTGACCAAAGAGAGCGTGGGCGGTGCACACAAGATGGCCGCCGCAGCCACCAAAGGAGTCCGCCGCTCCGCGAGAAGCGGTAAACACGACGGGTCGGGAAGGCGGGCGGTCGGTGGGTGGACGAACGAGGGTGGAGGCGGAGATATAAACACACGAGACGCACTCCTCCACGCCGCCATGCCTGCGGTGGAGGGCAGCGGCAGCGGTGGTGGCTCGTCGGTGGAGATGGTGACGGAATGAGTCCGCTCGTACGCAAGCATTGTTTACATGCAGTTGAAGACGTAAACGTATTGCGCATATGAGTTGCACGTTATGACTTGACTCTTTAGTGTTATTTTTCTTTCATTTTACAGACAATCGAAAAGCGTTCTTTCATAAACTGACATAAAAATTTTCATTCGTGAGTGATATACATTCTTCTTGTAGATGATACTTACATTCTTCTTGTAGAGCAACATACAAACGACGTTTAATTTATCATTCTTTGATAATGTTGCTAACGTTCCACAATTACCAAGCTTCTTGTAAATGGGATTGCTCTTGTAAATGTTCTTGGAATTTTACATCTTTAGTTTTCATCATTAACCGTGTTTTGTTAAAATATTTTAAATGGTTTGGAACGAAAAATGGTTTAAAATTATTTTTGATCTTAAGTCTATTCTATTCAAATTTCGTCAAAAGGACAAATTTTAATAAAAGTTTGATTTATCATTAACTCTCTTATAGTAATACTGGAAAATATATATTTTTAGACTGAAATATTACCGTACACTTCAGTACGTTTCGTCCACAAATGCGGCGTCACATGGCAAAATTTCGTTCAAAGATGGGAAATTTACATGCTGCAACTAAAGAGGGAAATAGCACAAAGTTAGTTCTCCACATGGCGAGTGAGGAGGGTCGCAACTTGGGAAGATGTTCTCCTTCCGCTACCAACTGCCTCTTGGTCGTCGTTATCTGATTGCGGATCGCG
This sequence comes from Laupala kohalensis, assembly GCA_002313205.1. NCBI lineage: Eukaryota > Metazoa > Arthropoda > Insecta > Orthoptera > Trigonidiidae > Laupala > Laupala kohalensis. The sequence continues at coordinate 148,304 of NNCF01127981.1, forward strand.
ACGCAAGAGGTTGAGGGGTTTCCAAAGATCTTCCATAAAGACTGCTTTCAAGGAAATTATATTTACGCTCGAATGTCTACCGCTTTGGTAATGATGTACTTCAACTACTTATATTAAACAGGTGTGGTTCCGAAGAAAATACTTTTGGGGGGTGTACGATTACTCATGGAAAATAACACATTATTATTTTTTATTTACATATTATTTGTTACTTATTGTTTCATTGCTCAAAATTTTAATCTTTCATCCAGAAGAAATTAAGTAATTGTACAGTATCTTATTGAGTAGAAAGTTGCTCTTGCATTTTCCGATGTCCCATGCGTGGTTTAATATTAAATGATAAAACGTGAATTCCTTCATCTATATATTCGAAACGTTAATCCTTAGTCGAAAGGAATGAAACTGCCTTTCTTCATGGACAGAAAAAGATTGACCAATCTTTTTTCATTTTGAAATAAATTTGTAGATATTCCATATAATACGTTGGGAAATGAAAAAGAATAATAATTTAAATAACCACAAGCAATAATTATTGATAATTCGTATACTTAATTCTTATTTTTTTAAATAAAATTAGCACATTCTTTTGACATGTAGTCACATGTGCAGAATACATAATTATCTACAAATCTTGAATAATTTTTCATCCTGAAAACTTTCCTTTTCATTATTCCACACGGAGTGTCAGTGTGACTACTTCCAATGACACATTACACGTATGAAATCCCATCACCGACCTGCTTCGTCACTTCCACCTTATTCCTCTATCCCCTACCAGGAAGTCATCGACACCCGTGGACAGGTTGTTCCGAGCCGACTGTGCGGGATGCATAACCTACAGGGGCGCATGGCCAGCCTCCTAATGGCCCGCATGCTGAGAACGAGGGCGTCGACGGTGGTAGCGAGCGAGTAGACGGGCAGGCGAGTAGGCGGAGAAGACAAGAGAGCTCTGCGTAATAGCAGTAATTAATGTGCCCCAGTGCGGGGGCGGATAAATTATGTCAGTCTACTGTTAATTAATACAAAGAGAGAAGGCTAGTCGACGGGATAAACGCTGGCTGCGCAGACGACACGTTCACTGCTGCAGGGCTATGTCGAAGTGGGCGGGGAGTCGTCCGCAGAAGTAAAGGGATGGCTTCCACATAAGGGAACCGTGTTATTTGCAGTGAGTGGCTTCGGAGCTTACGTCATAAAATATTTTAGTAAATTAAATATTCTATTTAAAATATTGGAACGAAGTATTATTATTATTATTATTATTAAGTATTCAGTTCAATCATTTGTAATAGAATTTATATTAAATGAAATAATATAAAATATGCAAGTACGTGAAATTTTTAAATAAAATATTGTTGAATTCATGAAATATGAATTTAAGATTTTTGAAGCGGTAAGTTTGGATCTTTAGCAATTTTTATCTACACAAAATTAACATTCTTTGTAATAATTTTTGTTGTATTGTAATACATAATTACGTTACTACCAAAAGAGTTGGTATGTACTGAAAATTTTTGAAATTTATATTCGCATTACATTAGTAAATTCAGTTGAATCCCATCCACTAATGAATTATTTGGTGCTAGGCAATATGAGCTTTGAAGCTGTATAGAGTAGAGTACGCAGATTTTCAACTCTCTCAATCCCTCACAATACATCTTTAATGCTTGATTCCATTCCGATACGCGATTCAACTTGTGCAATTTTTGCCTCGTGTCCAGGAACGGCGTTAGCATAAATATTCAAAGAGATTTAACTTTGAATGAGTTGGCGTTCAAACATATCTTATTAATCGTAATTTGATTATTCATGCACTCTCTTCATGGAAGAGGTGTTCCGGAGGGCATCTGTAATTAGCAAACACATGATTAAGTTTATAAATAGAAATAGAAGTGTTAATATGTGTAATACACTAAACCAGGTTTGAAACTGTTCAATTTTTTAAAATGTCAAGTTAGTAACAGTAATAAATGGAGTAACTCGCGATGAAACGAGGTGTCTTGAGTAGTTTTTGAAAATCCAGTGACTGTTGCGATGGAACTATATTTCATTTCGCTTTCCTAGGATACTGGCAATAAAATTAGGAAAATACTTATTGATATGTCTCGATTTCTCATTGTACATTAGAGAATTTAAATTCAAGGAATAAAAGCAATAAGAGAGAAATATATTACTGGCGTTAATCACTTGAAAATATATACTAACAAACGTACATGACATGTCTATGATACGACTCGGAACTTTGATACGTTTGTTTTTAGATAATTCTTAACAATAAGTATTATTACTACAAATAGGCTGTACTGGGTAATCCAAATAAGTAGTGCATATGAAGATGTGAATATTTAAGTTTTCAAATATTCATATAATTTGGTCCAGAAACTATCTCAGTAATTTAAAGATTTTACATAACACCTTTTACATTCTACAGCATCTGTAGAATGTATTAAAAAGTCTTAAGTGGAAATTTTCCATGAAAATGTTCGAAAAAAAAGATACTGTAATTACATAGAATTGAAAGAAATGAAGGGATGTTTCTGAAAAAGTTTAAAATTTTTTGATACTAGGTTCTTTGCTCATTATAAAGTTCAAAATGTCTTATTTACTATGTTACAGACCTACACTACCTCCCTGGCCAGCACCCTGCCTTTGGTCCTGTCTTCCCTATGTTCGGAGCGGCACCTTGGTTGGATCCCGCGTACCTCGCCGCCTACCCTTGGCACGAATACTTGCGGAGACCAGACCTTTGCAAGTTGCCAGCAGCGAACTGTTCCTTGCTCAAAGGTAAGCGATTATATATTACTTATATAAATCTAAAACAATAAGCGTATACGGTATAATAATAGACGATTTATTTTGATTAATATTTTACTTGAGATATTAAACGTATAAGAATTGTCGTGTCATTTTCTTTCTCCTGAAGGTATGACAAAAATATAATACACTTAATTTTACAAAAATATTATCATAAATTTTTGATTGTTTTTGCGCTTAAAAAGATTCTAAAATAAAATAAAAATGTTATCTGAGTTTATGTACATAGGCAACCAAGAAGTAGGCAAAAACGTGTTACGTCTTTCTTTTGAACTTCTCTTCTAGCTGTGTGGAGCACAAAGTTGAATGCAGAAAATCTCAGATGAGTTGTCTTTGACTATTTTCCCGTATAAAAGTCATCGTTGACACTTGTATCTCCCTCAAAATATCCATAGGATGCATATTTTTGTTGGGTTATGTAATGAGCACAACATACTGTTCTCATCGTTTTCTGAACGAATATTCTTCTTGTCACTGTAAATAAACGAAGAGACTATTCCTTATAGACGGAGGTTTTAACAATATAAATGAGACGAAGAGAGTCTTGATATAATGTTAATGATACAATGGGAAGAAAATATGAAAGTGCCCACTACAAATCCTACAGAACTCCTTTCTAGTTCGTGGAGGGTTCAGTTTCCTTATTTCTGAACAGATGCTTCTCTGATGAAGAGACGTGCCCAGTATCAGGATCCGGTCTCTATCATTTGTAGATTAAACGCGGTGCTCGTTTTAAAAGAGGCTGAATATACTTGGGAGGCAGTCTGAATGTTAATTAAGAGCCCCATAACTCATCGAGGTGTGATCTCTAGCCATTCACCGTACGGTCACTTAGCGCTCTTTATACCCTCTTCTCTACGCTGACTACTGTCCTAATGATTATCTATTCAAACGAAGAAAGAGGAGTGTTTGGCTAGTACAATAAATGAAGGGAATACTGTCAACTCAGTGGGAGATGGGCAGGTGACGCATAGCGCGTCAGTGTCTTCACGGAAGGAAATTGAAGGGGAGGATGAAAGCGAGATAAAGAATAGGCGATTCCCAGACAGTGACATGGGGTAGAAGTGGCGAGGGCAGCCTCAAAAGCATTGCTGAAGCATCCGCACTGTCTACACCGAGCCAAGTTTCTACTTTACCCGCCCGGTTATACAGTAATACGCTGAAGGCACTGTACTCGATCTGACTCATTTCATAAGTTTTGTTATTAACTTATATCGTTCATACACAGACAAAACTGACTACTTACAGAAATAAAAGCGACGAACCAATTGACATAGAACTAGAGGAGAGAAGGGACAAGGCAGGAAGAAAAGGAGAATAAGATACGTGACTTCGAGAACAGGGAGAAAGAGAGATGAAATACGGATTAAGTAAACAAAACGAAGGTAATAGTCGCATGGCCGAGAAACTGGGGTACAAAACAGAATCAAAATTAAAATACTTATATTAATATATTGATCTCCTTCCCTGTGAAGAAAGTCATTACAAGGCTATTTATGATTTTCCATCTCTCTTCCGAACATTTTCTGCACCTCTCAGATGTTGATCTACCTCTCCCGTTTCCATCCCCACCTTAGTAAACAGTAGTAATATCTACTATCCGGTCTTGTGTTCTATTTTATCTATCTCATCTTTCTTGATATCTCCTTTTAACCAGATCGCTTCAAAACATGTAATTCTGTCGCACGTGCCATATTTTCTTTTCAACACACCTGGTTTCCAATCATTGCTGGTCAACGTTACCGAGTCGTTTTAGGCCACCATAGCGAAGCTCCAAATGATGAGAAGTAGGTTACAGTGCTGTTGAATCACCACTTAATGTAGTACGCGAAGACTGGATTTTCTTGCCCGAGTCAAAATGTTCCGGGAAACACATTGGGAAACGGAAAAATACACCCAAATATTATCGGCGAAACAAAAAACGATAATAGTATAGAGATACAAATTATATATATTTTGAGATCTTCAATACCATTTAGAAAAGCGATAATAATTATAACAAACATTTGACAGTACGAATCACGTAAAATCCACAAACTCGTTTCCTTCTCCTCCGAAACCTCCTGACGTTCCTCTCTTCCCCACGTCGCTTCCGCATCCAATGAGCTGGAAGAGTAGACAGATGGCAAGGGCAGATTGAAGCACTGCATCGGTTGGCGTCGCGGCGCGCCGTATCACCCGCGCCATCGAGTGTCATTGCTGCGGAATAAAAGGATCCTTTCGATGGCGCTCGACGCCGAGGACCAAGATGAAGTTGGGGGCGTGGAATGGTGGCAGATGGTACTCACTGGGAGCAGACGAGGGTGAGATAGGGGTGAGTATGACAATAGATGTGGAAGAAGTTGAGGATGTATGGATGAACAAAAGGAATTGGGGTGAAAACGGGACGGTGGATGAGGTAAAAAGAGTTGAAGGATTGTGGAATGCGTGGTAAGGTGGCACAGATGACCGATACTGCATGTGGTAATCACAATACTCGTGTATATGAGAGGGAATAACGCAGGAAAGTGTGATGCAGTAAGGATAGGAGGGAATTTAGTTCAATGAAGGAAAGTTACTAGGATGGTAAGATAGAAAGAATTCTGCATCTTTGGAAGCATGCTAGTGAGGGAAGGGTTGCGTCCACAGTCGATGAAATAATTTTGATAGCGAAGAAAGGGTTCGGTGGAATGACAATGAAGGCGAAAATCAGTAGAAGAAAAATTGTGATTGTGGGCTTGGGTGAATTTGGAAGGAATTGCAACATAAGACAGTTCAGCAGCAGAATAAGTAATCTGTGGCTAGAGCGTCGGTTAGCACATAGGAGAAATAGGCCTCAAAGATTGGAGTATTTGAAAACATGTCCTTAGGTCTTTCGACAAATTTATATGAGAGAAGTGGCAGATGGAGCAAGTTTATCCATCCAAACTAATTAAGAGAATTAATTAAGAAATGCATTAATGAGAAAAATAATATTACACACTGGATATATGTATGGAATCATGAAAAGAATTCATGACATAATTTTTACGATATAGTTGTTTCTAAGACATTTCAAAAACAAATTTTGCTGACTGAACCTCGATAACTGGAAATGAATCACATTCATTCATGTCTTAAACCATCTTTTTTACGACAGAAGTCTTCTTGTGGGAGTTGGATGGGTGTGGGATATGAGTTGAGCCCCGGTGACGCCACTGCGGTGGCTCCCGTGGCTGAGCCTTTGTCGTGAATTCGCACAAGCGGCTGCCATTGCCGGGAGAGGTGGGGTTAGGGGGCGAAAGAGGAGCGTCGCCGCCGATAGGGATTTGGGACGCGGCGCGGTCCAATCTCGGCTGGGATTTCTCCGCTGATCGGTTCCGGCCCTTCACGTTTTCTTCCCTTCTACCGCAGCCTCCGCACCGCCTCCGGCTCCACCACCACCGACTCCGTCCTTGCTTCCGTACACAACAACAATTTGTATCTCAACAGTATCTCTCCAGTAGATTTGTTCGTCGCGGTTGTCATCGTCATCAACGCCAATTTCATTATACCAACCACCACCACGGCCACCACAATCACTCAAACAGCCTGCTCAGTTGCCATAATCTCGACAGCTACCTCAGTCACTTGTCTAGCCACCCGCACCGCCACACGTCGCCTCCGTTGCGGCGGCGGCGGCTGCGTGGACCCGGGATCGATCTAAAAGGAAGTGCTTCTCAAAGCAGCTTCAAAGCCCGGGGCGTGGGGATTCAAGGCGAACCATTGTCTGTTGATATTAATCAAAGTGAAAGATCTTGTTGAATCTTGAATTTGAATAAGATTACTATTATATCATGAAAGTAAGCAAATACTTAAAAGAGATTCACAAATATTTGTAAAAATGTAAGAAAAAAAGAAATATATCATAATATCTCCTATTATTTTCATAATAATAAAAATAATAAGTAATGATGTATTATTCATATTGATAACCTCAACTTTTGAGGTATGATTTACTTAAAAAGGGTGGCATTTTAGTATTTTGTAAATGAAAATGTTTCTCGTTACACTCTGTAATAAAGGATTCACAGTTAACTTTACAAAATTTCCGGTCAAGTTTCTCGAGAAACTCGACCTACAAACAGTGAAACATATGATTAAGAATTTTACAATATATTTGTTCTCTGCGTAACTAAATCACAATGGTTAGTGATCTTGATGGTCAATTATTTTTGCTTATTAGAAATATTTAAAATATTTTTGGCTAGTTACACATTAGTATTAATAGTCTTCCCGCCTCACTGAACACACTCTCACTTCATTAAACAAAGCATCATAGAAAATAGAGACATTGAAATTCTGCATTTATTACACCAAACAGAAGACTCGTAATATACATGAAGAAGCCGACAAAGGAACGCCTGTAATATATGCAATAGCACTAGTATCGCACACTCCCCTGTGGGACTCGAGCATATTCCCCCTCCCGTATCCGCGTCTTGTGATCCCCGACCCGCGACACGACCCCATCTGCCAGAGCTCCTTATGGCGAATCCCTAGACAATACGGTGATCGCTTTATATACACTGCGCCAGGCGGACCACCGCCGATCGTCCGTGTACAGTATGTTTGGAAACTGACGACTCAAAGATTGTCTGCTGTGACGACCTGTAGAATCATAAGTACGGGATCTATAGAGGATTGAGGAAAATTATGGCAGGATTTTCATCAAAATTTCTTCTATTTTTATAATTGCTTATTCACTTTTATTATCCCGTTATATAAATATACAAACAAGAAATGGTTACTTCTTGAAAGAAGGACAAATCATGGGATATCAGGATAATTTATCAACGTAGGTTTTCCTGTAAGCTGTTATTTCCGATTCGTCATGTTTCAAAATTCTTAAATGTATATGATTCGGGTTACACATGGAACTAAGTAAATATAAAAACATTAAAATTTTACACGTTGATGCAACATTCCTGGTTTTTACATTACATTAATCATAATATCGGAGGTCACTCGCCGGATAATTCTGAAGGGTACTTTAAAAAATATTTTGTTTTTATAATGTTCATATTATTGCTTTCAATTTCAAAGTAACAACGGATAGACATATCTTTGTAAATAACCTGAATTATTAGAATTTATTTTCATTTTTAAATTAGTAATTCTTATCAATACAACTCCTAAAACATTGTTAATGCTAGAACATTTGTTCTAGCAAAAGTTATATTTTCAAATATGAGGTACCTTCAGTAAAATTATTGTTCGCAAGATCATTAAAAAATATAAACTACACTTTTAAAGTATTGCCATAAAAGTTGCCATAAAATTGCGAGCCTGAAATGAAACAAAACAATAAATACAATAACGTAGATATAATATTTCTTCTAAAAATATTTTAAATACAAACTTCATCCCTGGCACTTCATTTTGGACTTGCCGAGCAAATGCAATGGTCCTCACGATTGACATTTCTTTAGATTCTATCAGTTATTTTCTCTTTGCATGCTTAAAGTATTAATGAATACAATCAATATAATTAAAACACATAAGCTTGTAAATTTACGTACCGAAAATTTATTATATTTCGTCTACCACAATCGAATGTTAATCAGAATATAGTCATTTTGAAATGTTAAAAATATCAATTGCCTTTACTGTGCAGCTATTGGTGATCAAGAATGTGTTCCATGAATTGATGAATTGAAAATGGGATATAGAAATGAAAAATATATAATTTTTAATCGTGTTTTAAATGCGTGATTTTTCGACATACCTTTGCGCGATTTTTTCAATTATGTGGTACGGCACGTATTGAATAAAGTTCCCACCTGTATTGAGCCCATCCGAAGAGGATGGGATTCGGAAACACCCAGTGCTCCTCCATAGCTCTGCGGCGACGACGGTGGCGAAGGTGGAAGGAGGTTGTGGAGGGGGAAGCGGAACACACGAAGAAGAAGACGACGAAAGAGGGATCGGGGATGCTAGCGGCTGCACGGCGGAAGCAGTTCCCGGAATGGCGAATTTCACATAATGGCCAATTTCTTCGCTACCTCCACCCTCCTCCACGCCCTTCCTCGCCCTCGAGCAGCCGCAGAGGAGGAACCGACTGCCCTCGACTGGCAGACGGCCGCGCGGGAATTTAAGGCGCTTAAATCAGAGCATTATCTCTGCTGCTCGGGAAGGGACTGCTGGCGACGGAATAAATTCAGCGTGCTCACAGCGAGGGGTTAAGGGGTGGGGTGGATTCCTGTAATATAAGATTGCAACGCTCCGACGAGTATGTTTTCGGATCGGTGCTACACTCGATACATAAGTCAGTGTTCGTTTGGTATTTGAATTTTTCAATGTTGTGAAGAATGTACTAGACGCCATGGTTACTTGGAACTGGAAGGCAGAAATTAATGAACTCATCTTTATAACTGTTGCAAATTTCCAGAGCAGTAAAATTCGGTATTTTGTGAAGCAGAATTTTGCAGAATCTAACTTTGCAATTCAGAAAACACGCAAAATAACGGAAAACGAATATCTATTCCGTAGTAAAAATGGTGTGTGGAAGGGTTCACAATTCTTCACTGTCACATCCCTACAAACATGAAAACATACTCAGCTTTGATATGTTTAGCTTCTGTTAATTTTTAGTCCATTGACAATAAAAAGTTATAACGAGGCATAGCTTACAATAATAGTTCACAATTTACCGTGGATATTTTTTTATTTCAATCGTGACTCTTCGATTTAATAATAGTAATAGCTATAATATACTATATGAAAAAGTTTTTATTCTTATTTTGTGTACGAAACGCACTTTACACCTAAGCTGAGAACTGGTAATTGAAATATTACTTCATAAGGCACTTATGAATGCTATTTACGCGACTTGAAAAAGAAAAAAAAAGAAACATGAAAATATAGAAAATTGTAAATGTCTTTCAAGAAGAAGAAGAATATTATATACGTCATTACGACGGTGAAGTATTTAAGACAAAAGCTGATAATCAAAGTTGCATTTCTTTTGGAACTTCAATAAATTTCTGTTTGATGAAATTTAGGCAGAAAAATGATTAGTATGTGAACACTGTTCCTCCGTGTGCACATTTCTATGAACGGTCGCCAACAACATTCGTTTATACCAAATAAATGTGAATAGTAATATGAAAATAAATATTTTTAGAGAACCTTCAATAAACCAAATATTTTATACTAAATAAATAGAAACAATTAATATAGGTAGTTTTGAAGAAATCAATCTTTGTTAACTTATTAATTATTCTTACAATTTAATCTCTCGAGCCAAAATTTGATACAAAAAGTGTTCGCATAGAAAATGCATTAAACACAACTACGGGATTTGTAACATACGATTGTAGGTAGGTTACAATATGATACATAAATTCCTCATATACGTCCAAAATGTTTGTCTCTAACATCACAAAAATATTTGACTTCTCCCTCGTGTATCAATTACAAAATCAATATGTACGTCGTTTCACAGGATATAAAGCATTCTTAAATTATAGCCAGTTCATTCGTTTCCCTGTCTCAATTTCCACCCCTTCTAAATAAGTAGCCAGCATTTTGGCAGTCAAAAACCACCCTCTAAAACCTCCACCACGCTTCCCCGCAACCCCACAGGCTTACTGAAAAAGAACCATTCGTCATTTCATAACGCAGTCATACCCACGACGAGAGAAAAAAAAACACGTCCCCATTACATCACCCTATGCAATCATTTCTCTCTTCTCTCACCAAAAAAAAATCTACTTCCCCACCCTCCGTTACACCTGGACACGACAATACACTCACACACCGGGGCGCGCAGTGCACATTAAACAAACCCGAACACAAAAACATAACGCAGCAGAAAGGCAGCTTCGGCGTGCGAGCGACGAATAAACAAATTTTAAATTTAAAAATAAAACGAAAAGCATGGCGCTTAATGCTCGACGGTCAATGCGCCACGAGCAGAATGTGGTGACGTCCACCCGCCAAAGCTACCCTCACACTGTGTAATTTCTGGAATCTACATGGAATAAAATTAATAAAAACAAATAAAGAACGGTTAAATTGGATTTTCTACGTGATGAACTACTTTCATCTGTCAGTCGGGGTGTAAAACTGAGGATAGGGATCGCATTGCGCTCATAAAATTAAAGACAACAATGGAATGTAAGTTATTACATGTTTTGGGGTTAATAATAACTGTTCGAAGATAGGTTTTTGATCAAGAGTCGTTTAAGAGTGAAAAATACTCAAATTAGAAATCCAATACATCATCTTCAAAATTACTTCACTGAAAACTATGGTTAGGTGGAAGTTAGTTTTTTTTGTTTTGTTTTGGTGGGGTTTTAGGTCTTGTCAACGGCAAGGTCATTAGAGCCCTTTGGAAGTTAGGCATCGTGGTTTGAACCTAACAACAAGCCAACAAATAAATAAAAATAATATATTTTTAATTCAATGCAGCAGAGATACTTATCATTAAACTCGTATAATATTATGCAACTATTACCTCAGTTAAGTAAAAGTAATTCTCTAAAATTTATTAACGCTTTTGTAAAGTAGGTGATTTTTTAAGTTCTGTTTCAGAGAAAGTGCGGAGGAGAGGGAAATTGGCAAAAAGGAAATCTATTGATGATTATTTTTCCAAATCGATTCAGTCTCATAGAATATTACCGAAAGTCTGCCACTCACACCCTAAACGTGATGCGAACTAGTAGCGGGTGCAGTCAATCATTTTTGTGGTGTGGAGCGGACATGTTGACTAATGAGTTAAAAACACGAACAAGTGAAGAGATGTATCAGTTCAAATTTGTTGATTAATATTTTTCATACCGTTATAAAAACATTTGAATTTCATATTTTATATCAAAATCGATGAGATAACTCGTGAAGTTAGAGTTACAGGTCATTGCAAACTCTCTCCTTTTGCACAATTTCTGATTTAATTTACCGATGGCACACAGAAGTCAACAGTTCAGGATGCAATCACCAAAACTAACCCTGTCTCTAACCAATACCGCTCTGAGTTCTTCAACTCTCAGATATAACACCAACAATTGACTCCAATTCCCAATCAATAAACGGAAGTTAAGTAATCCACTGGGCGAGCGCGTGAGAGCGAGTCAGTGGTTCCGTAGTATCGAGAGGCCTCGACTCGTCGACAAAACCACGTCGCAGAACGCAGCAGCAGATTGTCGAAATTTCCAGAGGGTGGTGGCGCGTCGCATCTCGCCGCTGGGTCGCGCTGACCCTGCGCCGCCCTGCCACCACCTCCGCCTCCACAGTCGCGCAGCAATCAATGGCGATTAGCACGGCACACAGCCTGCCACCGCCACCACCGCACCCACTGCAGGCCGCGAGGGCTACACTCGTTCGCTGGCAACTGAAGCCTTAGCGCCCGTCGTCGCGTTGCCCTATTGCAAACTATAAAGCAAGCGATGGATTCTCTTATTAGGATAACATAGTTTCTCTTTTTATTTATTTCATCTCTTTCTTTATATTTCGACGTTCAGTCATGAGGTCATTATGATGAGCTAGTGGTAGTGTCTTCGCTACCACGATATCGCTGAGCAGTAGACCGCGAGTTCAAACCCTGCTCGGCCGAACTAGGTGAGTTTCTCATCTGGGGTTTCCCATACCTACTCCAGACACATGTCGGTTCGGTACCATACGCTCTCTGGCAGTCCAACATCTCTCCTTCCCAGAATCCTCTCCCCAAGTCATGGTTAGGTGGAAGAACCTCACCAAAAGACATGTATTAAATAAATAAGTGACATGAGGCGAGCCTATAAGGAAGTGAACATTTTCAAGAAGACTCACCGAAAACTCGCCTCATCAAGAAAGAAGATGGTAAACAAGTCACCAGCTCAGATGAAATAAAAGGGAAATAGAATGAATACTTCCATAGGTTACTTAACCCACACGAAATAGCAGAAGAATACAACGAGGAGAGTACAGAGTCAGGCGAGATAAACGGAGAAACACTAGATATTCCACCTAACAACACGATTCGGGTAAAGAGCCTCCAGATTTCGGAGAGAAGAAAACAAGGTCGTGTTGTCGAGCCGATCTTAGTCTAGAGTCGGTGAGGGCTACTGCTGTTGAAATACCTCACGTAGTTTTGTCGAACAGGATCATCTTGGTTGAGATCACCTGAATTTGGTGTCTGTAAACATAACGCTGAGAACGAAAATTGAAACGATATACTGATCTTGTTCATATAGTACAATATTTCCAACTTCTGTTTCTAGATTTAGTTCCAAGAGAATCTTTTCTTTTTCAAACATTTACTCAAGAGTCCCATCGCTTTGTAGCCTCATTGTGACGACTTGACTAAATTTGAATGTGCATGAACAGTCAAACGAACTTACGTTTCTGCATTGTTAAGATGAGATATAAGTGATTTCCTCCACAAAATCAGTATCAAACTTTCTCAATTTTCTTTCTCGATGAACTTTTTTACTACAATTCAACTGTTCATTTGTCATTTAACAAATTAACAATTTGTAGTTTTCTACAGAAAAATGAAAAGCAAATAAAATAAAGTCGTGGTCACGGTGTCAGCATGATTGCTCGTTACCAAGTCATCCCGGGTTCGATACCCGGGCGGGGCAACATAAAATTCGTAGCTTTTCATTTCCATGTCTCAGTTTAAATAGCTGTGGCGCATGAAAAGTTCACCCTCTGCGGCAAACAACCGCAGTTGTAATATCCGGATACAGCAATCTGGATCCTGTCTAGAAGCTGTTCCTCCTATCCCAAATTCACGATGTGTCTAGTGAGTAAACTCACAAACTGAGCCTTACTAACATTCGTTATCGTAGTCCAAAGTTGTCAAACTAAACTAGAAACAATATTCTTTTGAGTATATAGAAATATATATGTTGATGTAGTATCAGTCTCTTAACATGTGACTTTTCTATTCCGTTTCAGGACCAGGACTTCCCCCTATACCAGGAGCAGGTGACTTCTACTTGCCAGCCGCACCGCCACCAGGTGCTCCCGTGGGCTTCCCCGGTGCGCCCGCGCTACCTCCCGGCGCCGCCCCGCCACACGCCTTCCTTCCATCGGCAGCCGCCGCCGCTGCGGCCGCCGCTTCTCTTCTGGGCTATCCGCCGCCTCCGCCACCCCCGCACGAAGCGCTTCTCCCGCCGCGACCAGCCCTCGCTCCCGTCGTCTCCGCTGCAGCGAGTGTCGCCTCCCCCGCAGGAGACCCACCGCACCACACCCCATCGCCTGCCGCCTCCCTCAAGTCCGACAGCGGTGGGAGTGAAGCGGACGATCGAGCGGAAGGTGTGCGTTCGGCGTTCCAGCAAGTGCGACCAGGCGCGAAAGGAGTCCCACCTCCGCCACCCTCCGCTGCGGCCCCCGCCCCACCCGCGAACGCCGCCCCTGCCACCTCCACTGCCGCTGCGCCCGCCACCCCCGCCGCTGGCGTCGCCACCGTCCTGGCAACCACGTGTTCCAACACGGCGACCAGGCCCATCCCAGGAATGCAGGCTCATAAGACAGTATGGAGACCGTACTAGAGAACGAACTCGTAGTCTTGCCACCACTTTTCTCTCCAAGCATTCGAGTCGTGCAACTCCATTTCGGGTCATGAAAATTCCAAAATATCCATCCTATCAGTAGTGGATATGTTTGAAGAATACAACCCGAAGAAGCTTTTTTGGAGATGACGATACAGAGCCGGGACCTCACTGACAATGTCCCTTAAATTGTCTAGTCCACCATCACAAACATCAGGCCGATGAACGGCCAAAATGTTACAATAAAGTAATTGGAATACTGCATGATGATTTACAGTATCCCTCGAATTATATTTCGAAATCTCCTCAATTCTCTACGGCTTGAGACCCTCAACAATATATTCTGGATTTATCCGCAGGGTTATTTGAAGAAGAAACAATATGATCACATGTAACATGATATTTCTTGTTCTGTATCTTGTCACAAATTCACTTTCATAGTGATCTCTTCAAGAAGTAAATTATAAATGAATGTCAAATTAGAAGGAAGCGTAACTTACATTCTGTCTCCCCTATTGATTACAGGGGCCAATATGCATGAACGTAAAGAAACGTACGTAAAGAAACATTGTGCAAAGACGTGAAATTGGCTTCAAACGAAGAGAATTGCGTATTATTTACGAATTGTACCATCAAATTGACTTAAATGATATTTGACAGTGTTTCTTTCAATACCTTACATCAATAATGTGTACGTGATCTCGAATTATTTCTAATATGACAGAAAATGTACAGTATTGTAAAGAGTACAAAGGAAACAAAGCATGCGTGTATACAATTAAGTGACGTTGAGAAGAGTGCATCCATCTCTTTTTGAAGCAGATTTCTGTTCCCTAATGACGAAAACTTTAATCCCCTAACAAGAAGAAATTCTGCTAGAAAGGAACTTTCTCAGGATGTTTTATGTGAAGGACTCCATCAAATTACTGGAGCGAGGTTTTCGAAATTTACTACGTGTTCGTTGGTTATCATAAGAAACAATCTTTCAATAAAGAAAGAAACTTCTTTGTTCTGTAGGCTAGGTGCGAATTCCAAACACGTATTTCAACTGTGATACAACTCACCGATTATAATTATTTTTATATAAAGTATATTGTGTTATTTTATGTTCCGGATTGCACGAAGATGTTGGGATTTTTATTATTTATTAGTTGAAAAATATACATTATATGTGGTCTCATTGGCTTGATAAATAGCATTTGCTTATTTTACTGTTTCAATATCTTATGATAATTTGTAGCAGACAATCAAATGGTCTCAATACGCTGCTTTGTATATATTTTGTAAATTTGAGCACAATATTGTGAACAGTTCTATTTGTTCTTCTGAATTACTTATCCTAATTGAGGAGTGACTTTTTAACATGTACATATGACCTCATAGATTCCCTCTTCACATTTTTTGTCAATGACAGGGGCAGACATAATAGTTGGTAATGACTTCAAATAATTAGTCAAGCATTCAACTTAAAGTTCCATGACAAATTTGAGATATTTCAACTGCGATGATGTTTTTTCTATTGTGAACCCGGTTTCAAGAATTAAAATAGTATTTCAGACTTCAAAATGTACACAAAATTTATTTGGTATTGAATTAGTAAAATTACAGTTAAAAAATATGACGTATTAGCTTGATAAATATAGTTGAACTTGAATGTTACTTGAATGTGTACATAAAGGCAATCTCACGTCAAAATTTTGCCCGGAAATATTGAATATGATATTTTTTGTAATATGAAAATTTTCTTGTTGTTGGGGAAATATAGTTCCAATTCAATACGTCAAAATGCAATAATTCAACTCGCAACTATTTCTGAACAACAAAATTTGCGTGGTCCGCCTTCTGATTTCAAGAACATCATGTTCTGGAAACGAAGTGAAGAAGAACCGGTAGGTGAGGCCGTTACGTTGCTCGTAACATGGCAGCCGGTCCCGTAACCAGCCAAGCGGAAGCTGAGACGGTCCCCTCTTTAAAAGGAAGCGGACCGCCCTTCTACTGTAAGTGCAGGCGCCCTCACCGACGTGCCCTATCGTTTAAAACCAGGTGAGAAAAAAGTGATTGTGGCGCTTGGGGCAAAATTTAATTTTATGATTAGCTTTTTTTTGGCTGGGAGGGAGAACGCTAAAGTGATTCATTGTGTTAACGTTTAGTCGTAACCACTTAAGTACAAAGAGACCCGTAAATGCTATCAACGATCTTTAAAATTCGTTACTCTCAAAATGTACATAACGATGAAAAGTAGTGGTTTTCAAGAGGCGATGCTAAATTGTTCAACGACAGTGCTTCCTTACATTTATGGATTTTATTTCGACATATTACGTTTATGGTTTAATAAGCTTATTTCTTTTATTAGAAATCTACAAATGTCTTAAATAATTTGGAAATGACGGGGAAAAATTATTCTGGAAAGAAAACTTTATTATATTCCTGCCAAAATGAATTTTGACTCAGTGAAAGTCAATGGTTGAAATTAAAACTACAAAAAATTTGCTATGGAACTATATAATTGAATTCTTTCTTATCTTATATAACAACTCGAGATTGTTACGAGTAAATATGTGATAAATTTCCGTTTTCTTTGCCACATTGCGCTTGAAGTCGCAAGTCATGAACTTTTGCAGTAAAGTGCATTCACATATTGTTACATGTTATGAAATAGTTTATTGAGTACATGCTTTGGTTACCTGGATTGTGACCTCTCATACAGTTTCGGAAACTTTTACCCGGCAAGCAACAAATTGAATGAAGCATCTTTTATCAACNTCGGAAACTTTTACCCGGCAAGCAACAAATTGAATGAAGCATCTTTTATCAACAATTAAGTTGAATTGTCGGTAGAATAATGCTTAATTCAACGCAGTAATTGGTTTAATAATCTTGTATATTACAAGTTTTTGACAAACTGTTGAAAAAATGAGAGCAAATAACAAATACTTCCTCAATTCAGGCAATTTAGGTATTGTTTATCCTGAAAACCAAATAAAACAGGCGAAAATCGGAGGATTTGAGGCCTTTAGTAAGTACCCGCATACACGTTTTTACGTGAAAAGTAAATCAAAATATCGAAGTTTCCAGAACTGTATGAGTGGTTTATTTAAAACCAAAATGAGATTAAAAGTGAAAATATGTCTGCCTCTTTGTCTGCTTGCCTCCCCACCCACCCGTTCTCTGCCATGAGGCCCCGCCCTTCCCCCATCCGAGGCACCCGTCGCTATTTTTGTACTATGTGTCCGCGTCATCACATGTGCGAGAGAGTGAAAGAGAGCGAATGTGTGTATATGAGTGAGTGAGTGAGAGATAGAGAGAGAGAGAGAGAATTTGTGCAAAGGAGCTTCGTCTAGCTCCGAAGTACAAAAATCTCTTACTAAGTCCTAATGCATTTCAATAAAAACTATTCGAAGTGTGAGCAAAGTCTTTTTATTTTATTCCCATCCATAAAGTATTACATCCAAAATTGTCATATTGAACTTTAATTGTTAAATTTACACTGAATTTGAAATCCATGGGCAGACCCGTCGCGAGAAACTTATTTCGGAGGAGCAAAATTCTAGCCAAAAATTTATTGAAAATAACTTTAATGTTACATGTCATTAAAATAATTATATAAGAAGTTGGGATCCCCCGAGCCTCCCACTGGCTACATGCCAATCCATAGGTTCAATACTAAAATAAAAGAGTAAAACAACAGTAGGCACTGTAACCACACAGTACAAAACACAAAAAGTGATAAGTATCTCAGAATGAGAATGATTATATCACGAGCAAAGATAATTAAAAATACTCTGTATCCCTAGATAAAGTTAAACATTAATGATCAACTCGTAAGATATTAACGAACATTTTATTTCTAGGTCGGATTTTCTTCAATTATTATCAACCAGGAAAGTTAGGAAATATTTTGATGCTAGGTAGAGAAAGTTCATATTGAGAACGGAAGATCGATTATTCCTCCGAAGCAAAACTTATGCTACAGCAGTCATGTAGACACTTTCAGGTTTTGTAGAACACGTGACAAAAATAAAACCATTCCTCCATTGCAAAATACTTTTACAAATCTTTGTTTACGTTCATCACGTAATAATTTGTAATTCAATATTTTTTGGTGCTTTTAAGGAAATAGTTGACATGTAGTTAACGTAGTGAGGAGGAGACTACAAATTTCCCACTCTCATTTTCAAACAACATTCAGAGAAGCAAGATTGGCTGCTTTGCGTATTGTTTGCGGGAAATTTTGCACTGGTCTTTAGCGTTTATTCGTATATAAACGATTTTATTACGCTCAATAATGACAACAGAATCAAATATTCTTCATCTTTATTCAATAATCATTCATTGAAAAAGTTTGATAGAAATATTAAAAAATACTTATTTCACAATATATCATTTTTATGTATTACATAATGAATAAATGGTAGTTCATGAGGTTCGATAGAATTCTTTAAACCTCCTTTCGTATAACGCTTCATTGCTACATTCCAAAAAGGAACTGAATATCACATTAACACCCTGAGAGGGCACAGTGACACACTATAATACACGTAAGTTCAACGTTCCTGTGAAAATAGCGTGAACTAGTATGACTGCTTCCACAGTCTTAGACAACCAATTTGCACATAGAGAATGCTGCGAGTCGAAATACAAATCTAACAAATTTATATGAATTTCAAAATTTTATCTTCATTTGTAGTATTGTGGGACTAGATCACATCTTCGTGAGACCTGGTGTGAAATAAGAACTATTAAACAAGAGTGCCATCCACACTGAAAATATTTCTACGATAACAATATATATTGTAAATATTATAGAGTTGGATCTATGAAGTGGATTGATTTAAGTCTATGGACGCAATAAACAGGGAATTTCCCACATTAATTGAATTATAATAAGGATTTTTTTTCCAAACTCTAGGAAAATCAGACAGAAAGAAACTGCGATCGAGGAACAAAGAATAATCACAAAAACCCAGATTTGTAAATTGTGAAAAAAGAATGAACCCATTTCTTCAAAAAGTCTTCAATAAAAAATTAAAGTCAAAGTTTTATATATAATATTTCTTCGTAAACAAATATGAATTTATTGAAACTTTTTTATTCATTTGATTTTTTCTATTCATTATGGACGTTAAACAAGAGTTATTTCAACATAACATCAGTCGTCATGAGGCTATAATACGAATGATATAAAAAACAAACGATAAAGTAAAATAAAAAGTACGCCCAAGATATAAAAATTAGACTAGGTATGAGTATTGGAAAAAATAAGAAACATTAAACAAAATAATTGAGAGGATTATAAGAAAAGACATATCTCAAGTACACAAAACACTACTAAATGTGCAGGTTGAATAAGACAAAATGTATTACACAAATGAAATAATAAATTTTAAATTTGGTTCATAAACTTAGTCACCAAAACATTCTAAGTAGTGTTCTTAGTGGAAATGACCTAAAAAATTTGTTGTCGGACGATTTAAGGCTATTCTATCCTGGCCCGGGTTTTCTCCGTTTTTCCTTCGGGTAGAGGCGGATTTCTTATATAGGTTCTCTAGGCTTTGTCTAGGGGCGTGTTTATTGTAACAAGAAAGCGTGAATTTAGTGTTTTTTCAACTCATATGATTTTTAAACACTATACTCAGAATAATCTATAGTTCGATAATAACTTGTACATGTAAATTTATGCGTAAAATTACAAACATATTGACATTTTATTAGTATTATAACTCGCAGCTAACTTTTTATCTTATCTAGGAACTTGTGCTAAATTTTTTTGAATCCGCCTCTGCCTTAGGGCCCTTGATCGGAATTGATGGGATGGTCCCTTGCTTGCTTCCGGAGAGTAAATTAGTTTATTGTCCTCCACGTGGTCATACGCAGTTTGTACTGTTTTTTGACAATAAATTTATTATTATTATTATTATTATTATTATTATTATTATTATTAAATTTATTATTATCGGGGAGGGAGTTAATTGACCGGACAAATAATTATACACCTTTTGTAATTGATTAAGGGGATGGGATAAGGAGATGTATATTCAACAATTAATTTAAGGAAACGAGACTTTATAACAGGTATATGGTGATTGATGATGTGTTGTGTTGTTGCTTTCTGATAAAGAATATGGATGAAATGCAGCGACGAAAAATAAATCATGAAACATCATCTATTGATGTGCTATAAAAAATGTTAGACATAAATTCATTCAAGTAATGAACATAATATAAAAGGGTATTATCATATCAGTCTGCTGTCTCTATACTTCGATCTCCCATGCAACTGGTAGTTGTAGACTCAATGACTATACCATGATAAACAGCGCTGGCGCACAACGATCGCGTTAGTATCTACACGCGCCCTCACATCACCCAACCACATTCCACCCCCCCCGTATAGTCACCCCCACCCCTGTCCCAAACCACCCCGCCACACGCCGACGACCCGTGGGTTTTCGCGCGCGGTCTGACGCGACTCCCGGAACCCGCGCGGCACGGTGGTGGTTTTTTGCAAACTTGCTGGACAAAATGACCCAAAGCTAACGCTGCATTTTTCGGATTTTGCTGGGTTTTATACAATGGATGCAATACATACATCAGCGATTTCCTCATGAGAGAGAAATATTTGAACCGACCCTTGGCAAAGTGCTTAAAAACTTCAGATTTATCATGAACATCGAAAGAAAATAATATGAATTGAAACGTTATTACACTGCTGCGTTAACCACAATTTTAAGCCTGAGTTATTTACACATACTAAGAATGAACTTGGGGATGTGAGTACTTGTTGAAAACTAGCGAAATAAAATCAGAGCTTTTCAGCGGAATAAAAATTATAACATAAATATTACATTTATTATTTATACCCCGTTTCAGACAAATCGTATAAAATGACCGTACGATTAATGCTTTACTTAATTCCAAAATGTTTCTCTCTCCCTCAGGGACAATGCATCTACATAACACGCACATGCCTTAAAATACACTCAAGCCTGGAAACTTAAATTCTCTGAGGAAACATTTTTACCAACCAAACGAACCAAACGAATCACGGAATCTGCACATAAATAGTAAATGTTAGTTTTGATAGGTTGATGATATTAAGTATATATACACACACTTAATATTATCAACCTATCAATTATTGTTTGATCTTCGCACCCAATATTCTCTAGTCGAACCATTCAATTCGGAAGTAAAACTCAATTTTAAACTCGATTAATACGGATAGTTCCACAACAATTTATATAAATATACTTCCTCGGAACCTATTAAAAATATTATTTCTTAAGAATAATTATAAAAGAAATATATCTTTCCCTGGAGGCAAAACTAAGAAATTTACTAATAATTAAATTTACTTTTCCTTCAGCAATAACGAAAATTTTTGTTTTAACTTTCTTTAATTGTTTTACATGTAAAAGGGGAACGTTAAATGAAAGAGTTTTGGAAACCAGCAAATGCTGGAAGAGTTTCAGTTTACGATAAAAGTAACTATCGAGCAAAGCTAGGGGTTGAATGAGGAGCGTGCATGTGTAGTGAATAGTTTACCGCGTGTTCCGGAGCATTGAGGCGAGGAAAAAATTCATCAACTTGTATAAATTTTTATAATTTTTTTGTAAATTTTATAAATGCTTATAAATTTTGTAAATTTTTATTTACGTGTCTAAACAACTTACATTTGATCCGGGGTGTCTAGAGTACCGAATCAGTGGAATTTTACACTCTTGTCTTTTACCATATAAGAACGGGGATGGAGTATAATAACACATAAAGAGTATAAAAGCTGCCGAAAGTAAGAATTAATTTTTTCCTGGGTAGCGATATTACGAGATTCTGAGAGCTTCCAACAGCAAATCGAAATCACTATGTGTGCCTACTTAACAAAACATATCTGACCTTGTGGCTCAATAGGTTTGAGATGGTTTACCCTAAGGTCTAAGGATCTCGGATCAAAATCCGAATACGAAATGAGTGTTTCTATCGTATGTTGTACGTGAGAAAGATTTCGGGAAACCACCACGAGTTGCGATTAATTGTGAGTTTCTCACACTCATCATCATCATCTGTTCGTCTATCTTCCTTTGCTCAGTCACATCTCAAGATGGTTCGAGCCAATCTTCGTCCTAGAAACTAAAGAAGTGAGAGAGAACATGAAATCGACTAAAATTAATCCAACTTTTTAAATGTTAACTGGTACTATACCCCGTAAACATAGAAAAGAAGAGAGCTAATAAATGCCACTCTCCTAAGATCAATACTGTATTTCCTCCGAAACTGCAAAGCAAGGAACGACGAGTTGATTCCTCACCATTCATTCACTTTTATAAATTTGACAATCTTTTCGTATTTTTGATTTGTGAAAAAATATTTTCTATGTACTACAAAAATTCAATTCAACCCCTTTTATTTCCTTATAGGTCTTAAGAATTGATGGAATAGGTGCCACTAACAAGGACATATATCGCAGTAGGTATGTATGTGTCTTTAAATAAAATGAAAGGAGATTGGGGTTGATTAATGAAAACTTAGGACATATGTCTATCGCAATGAACATATTAAAGGGGTTAATTTGAATCTTTTGGGTTAAAGGTACACTCTCTTAATTAGCAGAGGAACCCCATTCCATTGCATTATTCGACAAGGAATGTTATTTGCAGTTAGAAAGCACGTAGTAAATTTAAACTTGGTGAGTATAAAAGTTATTTTATAGTTGAAAATTAATTGTTTACAGAAGCCACTTTGAGAAAGCTTACAGCGGAAGGAAAGTGTCCTAGCAGAAATCTGCAGGACAGTTTCAAAGATTTTCCGTCAGGAATGTAGAAATTGGGACGCTGAAGTGAAGAATCAATGTTTTTTTTGTCCAGCCAGATTATAGTAAAAGACTACCGTACAGGGTGGCTGCAACGGCCGGGAGTGGTGTTGTGTTAAAAATCAATGGTGCGGTGCCGGACGTCTTTTTAACCGTTTTGCCGGGTTGTTTTGATGAAAATAGAAGCGAGGGGTGGTGAACTGGCAGCTGTGGCGGGCTGTGGAGGCGGTAGTGTTGGGCGTTGCGGCTGACACGGCTACTCCCCTTCCGCGGGGTCCAGGGGGAGAAAGCGGTGGGTGGAAGGGGGGGGGGAGTGTCAGGTCACGCGATGCGGCCGACGCCGGTGTCTCTCCGCCCACGCGATACGGCGCCAACTCTTGCCGTCACCTCCACTACTCCGACGTCACCTGCTACTGCTACTGCAATGGACGGACGACTCATGCGCTCAATGTCAAGGTGGAAAGCTAAAGTCCTCGCGGTGGTCAAACCTATTGCAGACGTCATGCCATGACACCCAACACAAATAATGCTATAACCTGAGGAAAACTTAAATTCAAGCAGACTTTTGCGACCAAAGGTTAGAGATGAAGCCCTCTGTCCCAACACAGTTGGCAAATCAAGTACTGTCAGTTCTACGTATCGGCTGATGTAGGTGGCAGCATCCGAACGTAAACCCACTCAAATTCTGCTGACACGAGTATACCAACGTATCTACAGCAAGAAGAAGAGTCGGTAATTTCGCGATTCTGACATTGGCTCCTCGACTTTCACGTGGTATTTCAGCTCCTCCATTACTGTTCTTTCGCCACAAGTACTGTAGACACACGGAGCATTGGCTTGATTGCTTGATCATGTTGGATATTCGTGTTTATCAAATCTAAATGGTGACTCAAGTACGTCTATATCACGGATATATAAAGTAATAGATACTATTTGAACATTAAGAATTCATTATGCTTATCAGAATGAAAGTGATCGTCCGCTAACTTGTACTCAACCTGCACGAATTCAAAAACGAGTTTAGTTCTCAATGTTTTGTTTCATAATTTGGTCATTTTTTTAATGTGACATTTTTTTAATGTGACAATATAAATCTCTTTTCTCATACTTTTGTATTGATCTGAATTAATCAACTAATACCGTATGAGTATTGTTACTTGTGAGCCATATTTAAACAATATACAAAATTGTCCCTTATGAACCATCGAATGGTGAAATTCCGTCTTCATTGGTGATAGTCCTGAATTGTGCAGTTCTCGTTGTCGGATTGCTCCTACTTGAAACAGTATTGGGAATATAATTTCTGAGGCTAGTATTCAAATAATTGGTTTAAAAACTGAGGAGTATATAAAAGAAAATGAATAAACATGATTTTGAACTTGATGTGCCAGTGTATGTTTCCTCCGCACCTCTTACTGCACTCTTAAGATATCCAAAACAACTTATAAGAATCAGTTTGCACAATGATCATTTCATAAAAGCTGTATGTTGAGAAATAAATGAAAATTCCCTATTACCACGCCAGAGTTAGAACACTGGGACTACCTTCATCAGTTCAGCTTTCTATCACTGCTCCGAACATGTGCATTAACGATTATTTTCTTCTCTCTTAGAAAAGTGTACGATCTTACTGAAGGTTTTACTCGCATTGTAGTTTGTTCTCTGCGCTCGTAATACAGCAATATTTTTATCATTAATGTCTCTAATCAAATTTTGTAATGACAATGTCCTTAATTTTTTAACGGAAAAAATACTTCACAAAAGATAAAGCAAACTATTTTCTTCTCAACTTCTTCTAGAGCATATAATAAAACAGACTCTGTATGAGCACGGGGAAATTTGAGGAAATATTCTTGGATTTAAAATTCCGGTAAGTGGTAATTAAACAAAGTATTCACTGATGGAAATAATTTTTGATCGCACAGCATCCGTTATTTATCAGCGAGTGTCCTGAATAGTGAAGGGAGAATGTTGTAGACATTGAATCGATGCGAGCAAAGTAATATAAGGAAAGTAAAACGTTAACAAATTATTGCTTTTAATTTACTTTTACTTTTAAAAGTAATACAATTGTTACTTTTACGAAATCACTAAAGGAGAGGTTATACAATAGTATGTTTATGCTGTCTCAATCTTTTGCACAAACCAAGTACATAAGTATAAGCATGTTTACGAGGATGCATGGTGAGATATTCCACACATAAGCATTCGTTCCCGATACGGCATCGAACTCGAAGATACAAGGGCCCCTCGGAAATACGATCTCACAACGCTTCAAGATCTAATAAGTTTTACAACATCGCTAAAAATGTTGATCACAAATGTTTAGGAAGATGCCATGACGTTTAAAGTATGTTGGCAACAGACTTGAAACTAAATGGGATGTATTATTGCACAAAACGTAAAGAACGGTGCCGTAACGTTTTCTTCGGATACTAATCAAACCTTCAGGGATCTTTTACTGTCCCATTCGTATAGAAAAATTTACGGTTAGGATATACTATCAATCACATACTATAATAGTTAATTCATTATTCACCTACGTTCTTTTTTTTTCAATTTTAATGCGATATAGCTTTCCTTGTTTTAAAAAAACTCTTGGGTCAAATCTTCTGATGCCAAAAAACTGTGGATTTAAGCAAGTAACTGTGAATTAATAATTTTCAAACGATATTATTCTTTTAGAAGGAGAAATTCAAATTTTTTGCGACTGTCAGTTCTTGCAAATTTTCGAGAGAAATATCGAGGAATATGTTGCACAAATTCTGACAATGCCAAGACTTGCTTATTTAAATAACGTGAAAACGAAGTCATATTTTTGACTTATCTACAAGAATGACCAAATTGTAATTAATTTAAAAAAATTCCCTTTTGTAAATTGTACTTGCGTCATCGACGTGTCCTGAGATGTGGAATGGCCTAATTACTCTCAGGCCGCTTTTATCTCTTTCCCTTCCATTTGAAAAGTTCTCTGAATTCAACTAGAAGTCGCAGGCCACAGTGCAGGCGGGATCACGCGTGGGTCGAACTGATCCGAGTTGCCGGTGGAACTGGACGCGAGAAACTAAGTTTGTGGAAAACGGAGAACGGATTCGCCTGGATCGAGATGTTGGAAAAGTGTTGGAGACGGGTGGCAGACCTGTAAGAGCCTCATATCACCTGGTATGCATAATCTATACCTTCTGAAACTCTATAACAGTACACACACTAAGCTACTCCGAGTCAACTACCCATGACACAATGCCATCGCTTCAGTATTCATACGTATCCTCCGTCGTGTTTTCTTAATTAGGTAATAAAGCTACCACATATAGGGGTCCATTGTTACTCATTAAAATATCCAATAGTACCATTTCATCTGGTTTGACATAATTTATATTTAAAATACAAATTTTACTATCTACGACCATTATACAATCAAGTTAAATAAATCAATTATAAATTACGACCGTCTTCAGGACAAACACAAAACATCGTTCCAAAAACAATCGTAAGTTAAAATTTATTTACTTATTTTGAAATAACATTATCCACGTACAAAATTTCCAATGATGCCAAAAAATGTTTGTGAGATACACCAAAAAATCAAAAAGTCTTACATTTCCCCATTTCGACAATTTATAATCAAAAATTCAGAAACCCTTATAAAGTGAACGTGGAAAAATAAATACAATATTGTGATCACATGTGAAAATCCTTATATATCCTCCTCTGAGAGAGAGAGAGATTGTGCTATTGATTGTTAGACATAAACTTCCTTAAAACATGCACAATGATATATTCCTTTCATGAATAAGTAACTATGATTTATCTGAAATAATAAAATTAATTGTAATTAATATACGGCCCGAATTACCCCGTCTTTATAGATTTGTATACAAATTACGAATGCAGAAGGGTTTGCGTTTGGTCTCGGCAGCACCATTCCCCTGTTGCAGCAGTGGAACCACTACCACGTCTCCTCTATCGCAACTGCCCGTACCACCTCCATCATTTCCACAACCGGAGCCATGCTGTCACTCCGCCTGCCATCACAACACCACGCTGCCGCCGCCTTCCACCGCCGCTTGATGCGGTAGCTGCTGTGGGGAACTCACGCCGCCACCAAGACGTCAAAAAGCACGAAACCAAGAAAACATATCACGAAGCTTTTTCATGCGGAATTTACAAGACGTGGTCGTATTATAACACCGTCTGTTACTGGTATAAAGTACATCACATTTTGTCT
The DNA here is from genome assembly GCA_002313205.1 of Laupala kohalensis. NCBI lineage: Eukaryota > Metazoa > Arthropoda > Insecta > Orthoptera > Trigonidiidae > Laupala > Laupala kohalensis. Next base: position 175,626 of record NNCF01127981.1, read on the forward strand.
GCATTTCAAAATTATAAGGTAGTGATCTGAATTATTACAAAACATTTTCATGATAGTTGTGGACTTCAATAATATTTTTATGTAATTACGAAATATTGACGTAATAAAGAGAATAATACAAAGACGCTTGCAAGACGTTTTTATGAAATAACATTTGCAATAGAAAATTGTTTTGAGAAAACTCTACCACGAAGAAATTTTCAAGTGAAATATCAATAATATTTTTAACGTATTTTAAGTATCTGAACAAGGATATATTAATACTACGGGAGATAAATCTACCCCTTCTCTATTTTTCATTATTGCTCACATAGTACGTGAGCTCACATACACTTGCTGAAAATACTAGTTTTATCGCAAAAATAATTAATTTAATAAAGCTTATACAGTAGAGCAACGCTGTCCAACTAGTGGCTCGCCGGAAACTTTTCTTACGGCCACGACGTGTAGTATATTTTAAATCAAATTTTTCATCAAACGTTGGAGGACAACACTTCGTGTTATAAATACGTGATGCCACAATTAATATTTGAGTGGCATGTTCGGTGAGAGAAAAAATAAAATTATGTTCGGAATTATCCCGTCATGCACTACAATATAAAAAAATTATAATACTTAATGATAAATATATTTTTTAATAAAGAAATATACCATTTAATGCTTCCAACAGGAAATAATGTAATTTGTTTGATGAAAATTAAAATGTCGCGTTCCCCATAAATAAAATCCTTTAGTTTTATTCGTAGGGAAACATTTTGCCAAACCCCATATCGTGTTGATCGAAAGTATACAGAAAATGGCCTGCGGGCTAAGATAAGTTGGACAGCGTAGCTATAGAGAATAAAAAGATACAATCCTAAACAAATTTCAAGGAATCTTTTTTATTTTGCAAGACATCGGTTTATATCACCTATTCAGTTTATGCAATGTCAACAGCTACTTTAGACATTAATTTCAACTCCGACTTTTCGGGTTTGTGAGTCACGTGTCAGAACGTAAACTCAAATGATATTTTTCCTATGATAATAAGGGTATAAGACAACAATACCTGAGGTTTTTAAACTTCAAAATGGAAATCAATTACAATAAATGCGAATGATAATATAGCACTTACAGAACTATCGATATTCTTAGTACATTATACAGACCACTCTGCTCCAAGAAAAGGACAGAAAAATTAAGTTCGAAATAATCGATTGTGCATACACAGCAAATATGGAAATGTCCCTCTTAGTCGCCGCTCAGATTTTATCTCCACATTTTGAGCTGCGTGTGTACATCTAAACGCTAAAAGGCAACTTCGATCAATTCCACCAGGACTCACCGGGTGCCGCGTCATAAGTCGGTTTGTATCCAAATACTGCGCAGCGAGGGACACAGCCGTATGCCGATGGAAAAAAAGGAGCGACGGGCAACTGAGCGCCAAAAATTGAACGAAAAAAAATATACTACGAAATTGAAAGGTTACGTATGGACATTCAATTTTAAGCCGAAAGGAAGTGCGAGCAAATATCGACGAAGTGACCGGGGGCAGAGGGGGAATACCGAAAAAAAAGTGAGAGACTGGGTCTGCACGTATCCCTCAACGGTCGCGTGAAATCTGCGCGCTCATTTGTCACATTGCTCGTGGGTGGACAGGGTGAAGGGTGGTGGGGGATGGCTGATGACCCGCTCGGACCGCGGTCGTTGCTACGGTAACCGATCGCGACCACCTCCAGTGCCGTCGTCGTCGCCACCGGCGCCACTCCGCTTCCGCGCAGCTGGCGTTGGAGCGGAGCGGGCAAGCAAATCGCTGGGTCTTACCTGGTTATGGACCAGGGAGAGTAAAGGGGAGACGCAACAGCCATCGTAGTCCGAGGGGAGAACACGCGTTATGCGATCTTAACGAGCTTCTGCCGATGTCGCCGACCGATAGGGGAAGGCCGCGGACGGCTGGCTGTGGTGAGGACGCGAGGGTTGCAGGACGAGACAGAAGTGAGGGCGGGGTGAAGCAGTGGGGATGGCGAGATGAAAGCGAGCCTGCGAGATCCACTATTGAAGCCGTCGACAGAGGTGGATATCTGGAACGAAAGAGACTTGCTAAAGACAAAATAAAAGAAGGGGAATGGGGAGATGAGGAATGTGTATGGGAAGAATCGAATGGAATGAAGTGAGTTAAAAATAATGGGTAGAGATGCAGATAGAGGGGTGTGAAAGTATGTGTAAGAGATTCCATCCCACATGTTCCCAACCACCGGAGGTGCCGACGCTGTGAAATTGAAGTCTACAACCATCAGCTGCGTTGTCATCGTCACCTCGAGCACATGCTGCCTCCTAATGCTATTATTCCGCAAGATAGGCAACAACCGTCTCCTAATAATGTCACACCTAATCGATATGGAAGGGTCTTTTTTTCCTTGTGCGAACACTTGAGTGAGTCAAAAATGATAGCAGAGACAGGTTTGCGACAGCAAGTCGCCTGCACCCACCTCTTCACAGCTTCGTCAACGACGGAGACGGCAACGGAGCTGGAGGTTCGAAGCAAGAGGGAGGGGTGTAAACCAATTAGAGGAGCGGGGCCAGAGGGCTTGATTAGGCGGCTTGTGCTGCTAACTCGATGAAGCCTGCGCCACCCCGCTCACAGCCGCCAGTGGCAGTAGCAACACTGCGCGGTGGCACCCCTCTCCCTTATCCCCACCCTCTGTGCACTCATTGTGGAGCACGCGCCCTCCAGAGCATCGAGCCGCCACCACCGTCGCTGCTACTTTTTTTAAACTGCCGTCATCCGAGTGCGAATCCCCCACTTCGACCCTCGCCTCCTCCCCGTCACCGCCACAGCCTCCACCGCCGCCGCCACCACGGCCCAGAGACGCCCGAAGGAGGCACAAAGGATCCAACGCGCCGTGTGATGCGCCGTAATGCGACGCCCCTCGAGCCACGCTGGCAGCGCCACCGGTGGCCATTGTCGGCGGCACCGAACAATGACGCAGGAGGACGGCACGGCGGGGTGAAGTAAACGGGGCGAAGAGCGAGCGCACACTGGCAACGAGAACTCACGGCTTCGCGGCCTTCGACACCGCCACCGACGGCGAGAGTGAAAGCCACCACCTCTCACCCACCCGTCCACGATGATGGAGGAGTTTCTGGCGAGGAAGGTTGTAGAAGAGGAAACAGCTGTGGCGACGCTGGAGGTCGCTGGAGTCAGGGTGCTTCATGTACGGAGTTTGGACGCGGTGGCGGTGACGACTACGAGGGAGATAGGTGCATGCAAACTGCTGGCAACGATGTTTGTGGATGCGGAAGTTCTGGTGATGACAATACAGATTTACTCGTGGTATAACTGGTAGCAAGAATCAGTTAGCGGAAACAATACAGATACAAGAACTCAAAACTAAAGGTATTCCGAAAGAAAGCAGAAAAGAGAGATGGAAGGGGGAGTATTCAAAGTTGACGTAGTCCGGGTGGAAGGGGCTGTTGTTGGTGGAGGCTGTAGAGGGAAGCGTAGTTCTGCGACCTCTGGCTTCCGGCAGCTTTTGAGTGATGAGCACTGCACTTCTCCCCTCTTGCGTGTTCCTGTCTGTGGAGAGCTTTGTCGAGACGAGGGTTTGCGAGGCAGGATATGGCGACGCGTGGCTTGATACTCGCAGCAAACTGCTCTTGAGTTATCTACATATTTCGGTTCAATTGAGGAGTAAAAGATCACAAAGATATTGCGATACAGAAGAATAATAAAACAAGGAAAGATACTAGAAATAAATGGAGAGACAATAAGTGGAACAGACAAAGAAAAATGTAAAAGGCTAGTTAAAGAATTGTTCCAGGACTGGTAGGTGCTATAGGATAAGAGTTTTAAAGGACGGTTGACTCAAGAATATAAACCACTAGTAGGCTTCGCGGAAGGAGCGAGAAAGTAGTTCCGTTTGACACCTCAGGTGATAGAGTTCATAACAGGCCATGGTCATTTTGAGACGTATTTACAACGTATTGGGAGAAATGATGAAGGACTCTGTATTTGTGGAAAGGAGAATGAAACGGTAGATCATGTATTTTGGAATTGTGAGCAGTATGGGGAAGAGAGGGCAGAGTATCTATTGTTTTTAAAGAAGGCTGGAAATTGGAAGATCAAAGACAGGTAGGAATTGATACGGACACGGGAAAGATATGAAAAGTTCAGAGAATATGTCAATAAATTAGGAATGATACGAGATGAACTAAAAGAAGAAGGAAGGTAATAGAGAAGGAACATTGAAACACGAACGAAAATGAGACAATTACGAATATGAGACAGACAAGGAAAACAAACGAGTAAGGACAATGGACGAAATGACATGACTCGACAGATCGATCATTTTATTAATCGATCACTTAAATTGTCATTTCTTTCAAGTTCAATTATAAATAAATTTGCATCATGACACTAGAACTCTTTACTATTAGATTCAAATTTTCCGAGGTTTGCATTCAAGTAATCATTAAGAGTGTCAAATATTGAATTTACGTGTATATATCGCAGTATTTCATAATTTATTGTTAGAACCTAGAGTAACCAAAGTGTATACTATTTACGAAATTATTACATTCAAATAAAATTTTGTATCTAATTAAGACCAATTTAAATGTTATAAATGATTTAAAGCCAAATATTAGGTATATTTTAATTTGTATTGATTGCATTAACTTATTGAGCGAGCGAGAAAATATTTACACAACGCTCATTCTGTAATAAGATAATTTGTCGGATGTTATATTCGAAGTATACTATTTTTAAAATAGTACAAAATACTTTCTTATATTAATTTAGTTATTTTGTTTACCAGATAATTATCATATGAATAATACTTTTGCCGGCACTGCTGGTACCATCTGTGTACCTTTGCGTATAGACAATAATTGAACTTCTAATATGGATTTTATTGCTAGTTGTGGTACGACAATGAATATTTACGCATTCAAGTGGCGCCAGTGGTACTTGTCATTAATAGGATTCTTTCATCCTCTCTAGATACTTCATGCCACTGTTGTGATTTTTCGTAGACTTACGAACTGATAATAATTCAAACGAATTCAATATCATATGGAGGAAAGTATGTTTTTGATTATATTGCAGCAAATAACGATAATACATGAATCACACAATAAGCTACTACATTTGATAGTATGACTCTCGAAACAATAAAGTATCTTAGTTGAGTACAAGGATGAATCACGATGAAGAGGAATATTTTTAAAGGAAAAAAATCTGCACATGTAGCCCTGTTAACGACATTGTTGTTGATGTACAGAGCCATGTTGTACAAATGTACTTTCAAAATAAGCTAATAAATATTTCTTATTGATAAGATTTTTTCTTGTTAAGCCGCTTCTTACTATTTCCATAACTCCAGAAAAAACAAGAAAAATGTCGTTTCAATTGAACATTTATTCAATTCTAGGATATTAGTTTTAAATTCTAAGAGTTCTTTCATTTTTTATGTCATTTGTAAATATTAGTAAAGCTATCATAACTTAGTAAAACCTCTCAAGGTGACAAAATCTTTTCGGGACATACATGGACACTGAAAACTTTATAGAGAACAAGTTACACAGTATATCTTTCCCGCGATTCAACATAAGGTATATTTTTCATCTTGTATCATAATGATGAATATATACGAAACGAAATGAGTGTTGTAAGCATTTTGAGAGAAAACTAACTAGCTCCAAAGAGCTGAAGCACAAACTGAATAAAAGGAGAATGTCTGAATGGAGGGAGATTTCTCTCAGTTCTTGTAGTGCGGTGATCAAATTGCGAACTACGTCAGTCGACATACGAGTCGCATAGAGGTTTTGAAAGCACAGAAATGTCTGCGAGCAAAATGAGAAGTGTTGTACCGCCGTTACTCTTAATAAGAAGGAATCAGAAATTCAACCTTAGTCTAAACAGCTCGGATACATATACGTGAAAAAAATTACAGACTGAAATGCATCACTCATATTGTATGTTGTTGGGTTTTCTATTATACATGAATACACAGTACACATACCATGAGATTTTTTGGTCTAATATTGTATTCTAAGTTAAAATTAATTTATTAAATATTATTTTTTAACATCTCATTCAAATTACAAAACAAAAAAATACGTAGCACCAAGCATTCACGTGTTAGTGAACGCTCCATTGTATTAATAACTTCAAAATAATTGGATTTCTAAAAGTTTTAACAATTTTTATCTCAGAATATTACCATATACCGTTCTATAATTGTGATTGACAACTGTCTAAACTGTACATTTGAGTATTTTACGTTAAAGTAAATTTTGTTTCATGCATATCCCACATGTAAATTACAAATGTTTAAATATTATGATCGTATGCCTGTATCAATCATAAGATTTTTAATTTGAATGAGGGGCAACTGGAGCACATTTCCGTCTCCACTATTTACATTTTTTTTCATTACTGGAAAGTACAATATAAGAAGTGTTTATAAAACAGAATGAGCACGAAGCGAGATAGTGAGAGGAAGGAGTAAAACACGAAGTAGTTAAGTGGAAAAATAAAATGCTCCAACTGAGTTAATACGGAGTATATTTCATGAAAGAAAAAAATGAATTCATAAACCCGGAAGTGAAGACAGCAAAGAAAAGGGTTCAGAGCTACATTCACAGTAATGGAGTGAAGCGTAACCACTACTTCTTTTCAATGGAATTCTTATTATCTTAAGTAAATACACTCAAGATACATTCTTAAGATGGAGAGGAAAAATATACTTATACTTCGCTTTCTGTTGGTAATCGTGGAGGATGGTCCTTTTGGTTTTGTGTCGTTGAAAGATGTTCGAGAGTATTCAAGTGGCTTGGCAAAGAAGCAATTTCTTTGTGGGTTTGGTAATATAAGACCTCCAGCGTAATTTAAAATGCTTTTATTTCTGTGTCCTCGGGGTAGAATGTATTTTTATTTGCGACTTTTATTTTTCTTGACCACTCGTTATTGTCTTCAAAAACGTCATATTCTCATACTTCATTGATAACGTCGAAAAAGAATGTAACAAAGAATTTTTTAAACTTAAGAGGAAAAAAATATAAATTTCACGAGAACATGATTCATTTATCACAACATAAACGTTTTTTAAAAACTAATCTACCTCTAATCCTTTTGTGTTACCATTAATTGTTGAATAAAAAGACAGGTATGAAATAATACCGCCTTTGTTAATAACAACTCTTAAGCAATAAAATAGAAAAGGAGAAACGTATGATTCACATATATTATCCTAAGGAAAAACTATCTATTTGGAGCGAAATAGATTCCAATAAATAATTCGTATTCAAATTTAATTAAATCCCACGATACGTTCCTCCTTTTCTATTTTGTCTTCTCTGACAGTTAGTGCTCAAGAATGAAGAATTCCTTCAGTTCGTCCTGTGCCAACGAAAGAGTACACTGAAACACTGTTACTGTTTCGCGAAAATATATTTTCATATTATATTAACCTCTTTTATTATTTCTTCTTATATTGAAGTATAATAATGCTAACAGGTTATTAGTAATGTCTAAAGAAAAAAATTAAAGAATTTTCATTATTCCACTTAGGACAGACAAAAAATCAAGTGAATATACGATCTCTATTCGATAAGGTTAAGGTTCCAATTTTGAGTAGTTACTGGTTTCAAATCTCGTAAAGTTTATCAAGAGCACTATTGGAGGAAAAAAATATTCACTTCTTTTTGAATAGCGACTTACTATGTGTTAAAAAAGACAGCTGTATACTCTCATATCTTCAGGAACGTAAACATTTCTCAACTTTCAAAAGGGTTTATTTATATTGAGTCAACAAGGAGATTAATGGTGCCATTGCGAAGTCTCAGAATCCAGCGCGTTCCACGTCTTCGCGACGCAGGTGCGGCGTTCGCTCTTCAGCTGTTGCCTGAGGGCTCAGCCTCCCACACGAAAGGCTTCTCGCGGCTGAGAGACCGCCCTTGCGGCGAAGATGGTAACGGCGGAAGAGAAGGGTTGCTGACGCATCAAGGGAAGATAACGAAGGCTGAGATCATTCACCAATGGAGAAGGGAACAAGACGGTTTGTCTCTGCGATACGAATGATTTTTTTTTAAATAATTAAAGTAAATAATTTTTATAAATAATAAATCTTCCTCTGCCTTTAGGCGGAATTGATTCCGAAGGAAAATTAATTTATTTTCCTCATATGCTGTTAGTAAATGCTTTTTCGACTATTCTTTTTTTTTCTGTGCAGAGGGCTCACTTTATTTACAAACTTCATGTAATGTCAAATATTATTGATTCTGTATAATTAATTACTCGATTGAAAGTATTGAAAACCTTATAGTAGTGCCCCAGTAATGATGTGATTCAGTATTTTTATAATGTGTAACAATTGTAATGCTATGTATGTTCATTACCAGGTAAAATTACCACGGCATTTTTTAATAAATAAACTTTTTGAAACTTACAATATTCCATTGTTAAAACAAAGAGTTTATTTACTGAAATAATATTAAAAATCAAGAGAAGAAAATATGAATTTTTCCTGATTCTTATTATTACGCTTCAATTTCATTTCTGCCAAGTGGTATGATTTCCAACTAATTCTCGATTAGTATCGAAGTAAGAGAAAAGAACAATTTTAAGTTCCGTATACGTCAAATAATCTTTTTATCAGAACGCAATATATCATACGTTCATACTTAGGAGTATCGAAAGTGAATTCAATTTCATACAAAAATTCTGTCACATCACCTGTTCAGTTTGCATGAGGAATGATCTTACACATGCACACAAACATCATTTAATTGAATCGCGATTCCTTGTCAAGACTTCAAAAGAGCCAGCCTTCGTCCAAAACGCTTATTTATTTAGTCGTTGACAATGCGCCAACAAGACCTTCCCCTTTGGGAGCTTCTGTTTGCCTTTCACATCGGGAGGTAGAAGGGTGTTCGATCAATGTTCTGTCGCATTTTACGCGTCCTCCACTCAATTCATCTGGATACTCTCTTCTCAAGCGGTGTTCTCATGTGATAACGGTGATTGTGACACTGGAGAAGGGTGGTGACAAAGAGAATTGGTTTGGGAAAAAGGAATGGAAGTAGGAACAGTGGTGGGGAGAGTATCGATGCGATGTATGAAGAAACAAGGGAAGTAATACTGTTTGGGAGGCAAGGAAGTTATTGGGGGTGAGGAAGGCTTGGAGGGAAGGTGACGACGAGCCGGGGCGCTCCTGACTACGGCAACCCATGCGGGCGGGGGTGTTCCAACTGCCCCGTCGCCTGTCCGAGATCTAATTAACACGCTGCCCGCTTGGCTCGCCACCGCCGCCTCCAGCACTGCCGCTGCCACCATCGTAGCCTCCGCCGTCACCTCTGTCCGGAGCACCGCCTCTGTATCCGTCCTTCGCCATTAATCAAGGCTGCGTGACAGCCAGCCTCTGGGATATCGCCAGCGACGGGGGTTGCACAAGTGGGGTAGCTGTCGGCGGGGGAGACGAGATTTCGGTGGTGCTGTCGGCGGGGGTGGACCAAAGTGAGCGGTGCGATGTTGCTGCTTTCAACTAGGAGCAAGTGCTTGAGATGGGGAGTGTTGAGGAGAAGCTGCGATATTAGCGTCACAGTGTCCAGCGGAATCGTCTGGAGACGTAAAATATCTTTTATGGTACCAGCAGAGCAGTGAACTTAGCTAGGGTTCACAAAAATAGTGGATTCTTTTTAAAATACTGTCTTAACGCAGGTAGTATGCGCAAATGAGAAATTAGTTAAGAAACACGGAAGCAAAGAATTATTAACTCCGAAATATTGAAATGGTTCTGTTTGTGGTAGTACATGCTAGCTATTCTTAGCGATCACACTTTCTACGGGTACGAAAACGTTTAGAGTGGTAAGCAATCTTTCGTAAGAGAAGAAATACAAATTTGAAAAAATCAGATTGCAAGAAGAATGAAAAATTAAAGTGAAATATATTCATATTTGCTTTAGCTGTTTTAAATGATGTACGCTTCGTTCAACATGTTATATAATGTGTAAAAATGAATATCCGAGTCGTAAGTAGGTGGTGAAATCGTTTATCTGACAATTTTATTTGTACATTTAATATTTGAAAACGCTTTGAAATTTTTTTCTCGTTTTAGCAAATCGATAAACGTTATTTGTAATTAACGCGCGAACAATACTAGCTTTTAATTATTTTCTTTTCAATAATAATTAACGAGGAGTAGTAATGTCACTGTATTCATTAAATAATTTTCTAGAATAGAGTTTTGAAATATTTCAAAGGTAACTAAGATGCTTAGCTACTGAAGCAAAGTACTATCAATAATTAACTGATAGTAATTATAATTCATTAAATATTTTCGAATTTGATCTGATAGCTTTTATCAAACATATACCCCTCAAGTGACCGCAAAACTGTGAAGGAGGTTGTGAAGCTTACGTACACCTACGATACAGTGAGCTATGATAGCAGTTCTTGGTACCGACACTGTCATACACCGACTGGTGACTCATGTGAGATATCCGTCTAGGAAATGACGATCATTCAAAAAGTACCTTCCTTGGACTTTTCAAATGAAAAATAAAAGGTAAATGAATTGTTTGACCTGATTATGATGTTACTTAAGTTATTGTGTAGAGGCCTTGGCGGCACTGGGATAACAAAAATATTTCGGATCGATCGCAAACAATAAGTTTAGAGTACTAGGCAATATCTCGCCATGATTAACTTTTCATACCCATTAAAACTCTTCGGAAATGGACCTGAGATTTCCTCAGTACTGGTGGGATCAATATGTATACCCGTCTTAAAAAATGAGGGAAAATCAAAAACTCTAATGTGAGGAACATGACAAATAGAGATTCAGTAAATAGAGCAAACTTCACTATACAATAAAATATTGTCTGAAATGTATGGACAGCACCTAGATGAAAACAGATAAGAATGAACACAGATAATTACTTCCTAGTGATAGATGGAAGACAGTTGAATTTCAAAATCCCATTATTTGGCAACTGTCTTATGTCAAGGCTATACTAGAGCAGTGGTTTTGTTGCGATTTTTTACGAGAGTGGTAGACCAGTCAGAAATTAGAAGACAACTAAGGCAAAGATGTAGGACGAACGCTTGTATGTCTACGAAAACACAGGAAGGGCACACAGCGAGAAGAAGAAATAGAGTGAAACCCAGAAAGATCTGGGTGGAGGATGTTGAGGAAGTCCTAGGGACCCAAAGAGTGAGAAGTTGAAGAAGGAAGACCAGAGATAGAATGGAAGATTGTAGAAGAGGAGAACAAGGCCCTGCATGTCAGTAGTGGCAATGATAGAGCAGAGAGGACGAAGCGTGTCACGGTCACTTCCATATCTTGGGACACTCTGAGTACTCAAAGATACCGTAGCACAGGTCAAAGAATCAAACCCGTACTGACAACGGAGGGCTGGATGATGAATAAGAAAGCTACTTTAAGTGGAAAGAATACTTAACTACTTAGCAGCTACTTTCATTATACTTGTACATCAAGTATCTGCAGAAAATGGAACCTAACCAACATAGGACAGATGTCTCTTCAAAACCCATACCGATTCTAATAAGGTTGATTCACTAGAGTAGAGGATGTCATGTCGTTTAGCAAATGATGTTCAGATGGATGCCATGGAGATTCATAATACGATGAACAACTGAGAAGTAATTTCGTAATAAATATAATCTTTAATTAAACAATTCATAACTGTGCGGCGTCTATGGTAATGCCTGTAGAAAATAATTGAACGCAAATATATCCCTTATCCACTAGCTCCATATTTATTTAGGCGCAAGATATGAGGTATAACAATTTTCAGCGTATCTATCATTTGCTCAATCAATACAAATTAACAATTGTTTATGTTTGCGTGGTCAAAGACATCACAGTAATGCGCAATAGACACAAGTACGATATAGTGAAAACAGACACTAAAGGAAAAATTAATCACAAATTGTGTTGTGAGATTAAATCAATAAGAGAGGAATAACCTCTCTCTTATATTAAGAGCTTCTTTGCGACGATAGTGGGCTCTCACACGTGATCACAAGTTTGAAATTGCATTGGATTCACTCTATGGTGGTTCTTAAAACATCAGTTTTTGAAATTTGGACATGTATCTCTCACATTTTATTTTCTACTTTTACATAAGGTTTTGATTAAAATTTCAGAATTAAGAAATATATTTTAGGGATTGCTACCAATTTTGAGTTTTTTAAAAATCGTAAATCATAATAGCGACCCCAAAATTATCCTTAAAATCTAAAATTTTTATGGAAATCTTTTTTTTAGAAATAAAACAAAATGGATTGGTACCCTATCCAAATATAAAAAAAATGTTTTTTTAAGAACCACCCTAATGCACATAGAATTAATAAATTTTTGTGGAAATCCATGAAAAAGTACAAGTATTTGCTGTATACCTTCATCGGGAATAAATTCCACTGTTGTCACAAATTCAAATACTATGAATCAGTTCATAAATGAAACAATGAGTAGATTAACTTTCAGACATGTAACAAGAACGAGCTACGCACCACTGCGAAGAGCGTTAACCTCACATATGTGGGGGTAATACAGTCCCAGGCATGTCTAGAACAAGATCTGATACAAATTGACTATGCGGAGGATAAACTGCGCAAATAATGATATATGTTAAATCGAGATCTTAATATTAAACCAAATTAACAACCTTGGAATATTTATATGAAATACTTTTTCTCCATTATATTTCAATCTCCTTTACTCACAGAGTTGCATTGATATGGAGAACAAGGTGATAATCGTAATGGATGAATGAACTATTATTTTCATTCTGGTACCTTCTTTTATTTTGTGTGTTATTTGAGCTCCAAGATTGCGTTCAACGAACAATTAAATTTTTGAATAGATTGAGTTTTAGTTTAACAACTTAAATTGTTTATCGTCTACTCTGTCAAATATTATTTTACGTGAAGGTGAATTCCATAATGATTTATCCCTATCCGAAATCCACCTCTCTGATTGACGAAATGATTTAAACCATAAACAAGTATATAAACACGGAAGGAGAATTCATAAAAAAGGAAGGAGAACGAATGAAAGAAAAAGACAAGATGACTCATAGTTGTTATTTCACACTTATATCACACTTATTATTTACTAATTATTATTATTGCTTATTATTTTCTGAAGTATTACTGTATAGTTAATTTTATTACTATTACCTAAACACACTTACTTGTAATATATGTATTGTACTTGCTAATCCTGACCGTTGGTGTTCCGTGGTTCCCAACGGTGCTCAACGAATATTCTAGTTGCATTATTCCGTCTACTTCCATTATTCTAGTTGCATTTTTTTCGTAAAACTTAAATACCTGGCAAGAAGCAACTAGAACATTCGTTGAGAGTGAATACCAGGTACAGTATGTACACCCCTCCAGTATGGCATCCTCGGGATCAAACATAGGTGCATGGGGCCTCAGCCCCGTCACTATTTTTTCCAATGTGTTTGTATATGAATATAAAAAATATGGCTAATAAAGTCCTTTTGAATTGAATTGATATAAATATCAGATTTTTTATTTTATTTTTATCTATGGGCAAAGGTCAACTAGGCAGAAACCCTGCACTTAAATGCAACATACGAATACGCCTGGAAACCCTTAAGTTACTGATGTAATGTAGTTCAGTGGAACTGAAGTAGCTCCCAGAGTATAAAATAATCTATGGAAAAAAAGCAGTGGATAATCTGTTGAAAGAAGGATCTATTATTCTTTTATAGGTAGCTTAATGGATATGTTTGAGAGACAAGTCATGACTTAATCAATATTAGAATAACTATATTGTCAAATAATCAGTTGCAAACTGCGTATGACTACGTGAGGGATAGTAAACTAAGTTACTAAGCAAAACTAAGGAACTGAAGAAAAGGACACATCTCTTTCGGGAGAACTATTCAAAATTTACCATTGGAGATACACTACACAAAATCAGGTCATAGAAACTGGTTAAAATGATTGGAAATTCATTCATTGGATAATTGAACTAAGAACAGAATACTGCCAATTACGTGTATATCTGTACAAAATTGTAGTAAACTATTATCTTGGTAGGAGATGCCAATAAGCAGATAAAGATTCTTATAATCTGCTTTGCGACTGTGTTTCTTACAGTCTTGAAGATTGAACACGTCCTGCATAGTTGTTTTTTTTAATGAACCCCAAGAAATGTCAGTAAATGGTGCACAACCTTTGCAAAAGATGCAATATTTTTGCGAAGGTTGGTGTTAGCGGGAGGATAAACATCCCTAGAACACCTACGGATGGAGTGAGAAGGGAGGATCATGTACAAGTGTTAAATCGAAAACGACGGCTTTCATCTATAAATTGTGGGGGTTTTCAGATAAATAGTGACATGATGCTGTATAAATATAAGTTCAGCACATACGGGGATTAACCCATAACAATCCTGAGGGTGAAGTGGTGTTCAATGCTAATTTGTGACGTTTAAATTGATTTGTTTCTTTCACGGACAACTTAACGTTGCTTGCTGAAGTGTGGTTTCATCCAAGGGTGTATTTCTTCTTGCTGCTGGAGGTGAAACTCAAAATGGTGGTTACAATAAAGATTTGAATTATTATTAATTTGTAAAATTAGGATGCAGTACGTATAATTTTAAGAACCTACAATCAAAATTATTTTAATCTTACAATATAGACAGATTTTATTTTTTCATGTATAAGTGAAGATTGACCTAAGGAGAATCACGGCCAACGTCGGGATTGGCTAGTACAAATATAATTAACTAATAAGTAAATACAAAATATTAGTGTTAAGTTTTTTTCTGTAACTCAAAGTTTGACACAAACTCGTAATGTTAAGAAAACTAAGCTTAAGAATTTAACGAGTCAATAAACAATCTACGTGCAACATCTGCGCTTCCGCCACTGAATGAATGCGCCCACCTGTCTTCTTTCCTTGCTCCTGTCGTTCGTCTTCTGCAAAGCACTTCGCCATCCTCCACCATCCTCCACCATCGTCTGTTCTAGGGAGGAGCAAAGCGAATAAATCTTCTCTTTCCTCGTCCCATTCTCACATTTGATCTTCTGTGATTCTCTGTTAAGGAGGACTGACGATGCCTTGGAATTTTCCCCGTTATATTGCTTGATGTTGTAGTGGCGCAATGAATTGATCGAGAAATCAGTTTTAGACCAACGTAAGGAATATGAAGGAATGACGGGAATATTTAATCATCGTCATCCATGCTTAAAATTTTGGACACATGTTTATATTTTGAGTGGGGATTATATCATTGATACAGGAATTCATCTGTCATTGAATAACAAAATCATCTGTCATTAATTTTACCATTTCTATTTTACATTCATTAGTTTAAATAGAAATGGTAAAATTATATGAAGTTTCATCTAATACCCTTATTGAAATATAATACCCCACACAACCCGTCTAGGTCATTTAGATATCAGAGAGACAATTTCGCTAAAAATCTTGGAGTTAATTTTACTTTCTCTGTTTTTCTCAACCATCTATCGTAACCTTTTGGAATGTTATCCACTACTACATTGTATAATATTTAAAATAGTATCAAAGTTAAATATTTTAGAGAAAAATTTTTCTCTGAGTTTAAAAGATCTGTGCGGCTGGTTTGGTATTTTCGAATATGTGAAAATGCCAATTTATATTTCACGCATTAGATGTGATATGTAACGCTAAAGTTGTACGATGAAATTGTTTCTTTAGTGAACCCGAACCCCTTTTGTGTTAAATTATACCACGTCTAATATTGCTGAGTTACTTAAACCGTTTCAAGTATAATGATTCAAAAGTAATAAAACTGATTTAAAGAAAAACCTGAGATATCAAATTTCCCATTTGAGACTATCCCTACCTACCTACCTACCTTCTTTCCTTCCTTCCCATATTTTTCTTCAACTTATTCCATTTCTAATTCTACTAGTCTAAGAGCCGTAAAACCCCACAAAAAAAATGTAATTCTACTATTTACATCCACTATATAATGAATAAATTATCACATTTTTTTCTGAACGATCCCAATATATTTTTATTGTAGCATAATATTTTAACTCGAGTTTAGAGTTACCGTTTGGTGTAAACAAATTGTAACTGGAATTATTAACGAAGCAACAGAATAATTGAACACGATCAATTTATGCGGAAAGCAGTTTTTTTAAGAAATTGAGAACTGTTAATAGGTGTTTTATAAATTTAGTTTCATAATTTACGTTTAATATCATGTTCAATTGTTCTGTTGATACGTTGTTTCTTGTTACAATTTTTTTTACCTGACGGCGACTCTAGTCTTGTGTCGAAACGTAGTGTAGTAGTAAAATACAATAAAACTACATTGTGATCGTCCAGAAAAAGGTATTAAGGTAATATTTATTTACCTTTATTTCATTTCAACTTTGATATACTTTTTTTTCTTGTTCAACCGTATCCTGTGTTCTTTTCCTCACTTCTTCCTCACTCTTTCTCTCAAAGCCAGTCTTCTCAACATTTCGCACTTGCCGGTGGGTCTTTGCAGCAGTCGTCGGAGACCCTCGGAGGGAAAAAGCACTTAAGATTCTGCGGTCGCACTGCCGTCAGGGAGGAAACGAAGCAAATTGGATTAAATTAAGTGAAAAGAAAGCGACTGCTTGCTCTGCTTCCTAGGGATTCACCGCCCCCTTAACTTCTCATCGCACGTCGCGTAGATAACTTTTAGAACTTAGGAAGTTGTAGAGGAGGCGAATACGGCAACAGTGATGATTGGTGATGGTAGATGAAGAGGTGAATATTGTTAGAATTTGAATGAAGATTTACGTGCCACAAGAAAATCATTGACTCGGTTGTATAAGTGAAGGCAAAATCCAATACATGAAATATTTTGGACTGGATTGAGATGTAATCCAATACATGAAATACTTATGGCCGAGGGTAATATCTTTCATACGACGAACTCATCACCATAAAATCTAAAACTCCTGAAACGGAAACCATTTTTGACAAAGGGTTATGTCTGTAACAATGAAACATATTGCAAATAATTATCTCTCGTAGAAGATCCTATGTAAATTGTGAAAACGGAAGAAAAGGAAGATCAGTGTGAACATCATGAATACCCTTCGCACTGAGCACAGGTCTCAAATACTGATAATGAAGCCATTTTCACCAAAAGGAACTACATAATCTATATATTAGCTTTGCTTATCAAGGGAAAATATCAACAGATTTCTAGACTAGAAGGTTCTAAGTGTTCTTGAAGATGAAACAACTCAAGTATAAAAAACTTTCTTCCAGAAGGTTTTTTCTCACTTTCATATTATCAGCAGGTATAGTTATATTTGTGCTACGAAAGAAAATGTACAGAAAAATTAAAAATATAGGTAAAATTAACAAAATGATTATCATCGTGGTCAACTTTTAGAACTACAATAATAACCTGTATGATAAATAAATTCTATTTACAAAACAATTTTCCAAGTCGTGAAAAATTATACTCAGAAATACTTGAATATAAATCAAATTTCCTAAGAAACCGCATAGAAATCACATTTTCTCTGGGAAGATAACATTATGTTTAATACAAAAACAATAATTTTACATTCAAAGAGAACACGAAAAATGTTCTAAATGGTGTAGCATCTCGTTCTAATAAGTACCATTAATTAGGGGTTTCCGTGAGATAAATCTTGGGATTTTCGAAAAATGTACAAATATTGACGCATAATGTTCGACGCAGGTGTGGCGAAGAAGAGGAGTAGGAGATGACTGAGGGTGATATTCTCCCCAAGAAACACACAGAGCGATGAGGATGACGAGGATACGGAGGAGGAGGAGGAGAGCAGCGTGTCGTAACAGCCCCCTTGAGACGAGAGCCCTAACAAGACAGGAGAAGACTCGCCACAAGATTTGCAGCGGCTGTAATTGCGAAGGAGCCTCCCTCGCTCGCTTTGACGCCTACATCGTCGCCCTTCGCTTACCGAATTCTCAACCTCCTCCTCTTACGCCCCTTGGCCGCAAAATGCACCCTCCCCCGTCTACAGTCAATCCGCCTTCCGTCTTCTCCAGAATCCGCTTGTGACTATTGGTTTTTCATTCATCTTTACGCAAAAAAAGGTGAACACACTTTTCGGTTCTAACCTTCTTTCTCAACTGCAATTCATCCTTTTACTTCAGCGCTCTCCAATCCAAATTCTGTATTGTTGCATTCTGAGTGCGTACATGTACATCTTTCTTGATATTACTAGATGACTCACCCTGCTTACTCGACAGATTTCATTGGTTAGTTCATGCGTCCTGACTGTTTCACGCAATTTCACGAAATGTTATAAACAGAATAACAACAAATGGTATTTTTTCCAACCACATAACACATAATAAGCACACATCAGTCTTCCTTGTCGACGCCTTGAACCTTTAGTCTTTCACAAAAATCTCTGTTGAAAAATACGCAAAGAACTGAATGGAGGAAATTTTCAAGGTCGTAATTAATTGGGTTACCACAGAGATAGGTTTTGTTTTGATACATCTGAGTTCGGAGTAAGAATACTTGAAAACGCAGTTAATGTATTACTTCATGAAAATAGTTTTGTATATTGTGTAGAAAATACATTTTAATAATTGTGTATATTCTACATAACAATATATCTCTAACTTTGTCGAAAATAATGGCAGCTTTCTTTTCAAACTTATTCCAAAAGAGTTTCGAATGAAAAATTTCGCCCACAAGAAGACGCGCTTTGGTTATTTTTTGGATCAGTTGCTACGCAGTCTTGCTGAGAGAAATGGTGAAGCTTATCTAACAATACACAAAACAATAGTTTGACTATATGGTGCTCAATATATAATTTATTTGACCAATAGCCGTACTAAAAAAATGAAATATTTTCTAATTTGTTTTCTTTACATTGTTTACAACATTATTGTTCGAACTCACCAATTTAATGTGAACTTCACTTTTATAAAAACCAATGTAAGTGTGATATGAGTAGGTTCAACATCATTATTTTTAATATTTACAATCAATATAACAGTAGTTTTATTTTTAAGTGACTGAAAAGGATTCTTTTATAATGTATTCGGCGGGTTCAAAGCGGCCGATGTGTACTGGGTTGACGACAGAGAAGTGATAGTAACAGGAGGCTAGTGCTGGGAGGGTGTTCAAGGAGAACAGCAAATTAACGTGAGACGTCGTTAATGAGCATACGAGAGGGAAGCACGGGGGTAGATACGTGAGGCAGTGACAGGAAGTGTGCGAAAAGGAAGACGGAGTGGGAGTAAGTTTTATTACGGTTGTGCACAAGAGATGACGTGTACGACCATGAACTTCACTGCAGGATTCTGACACAATAAAATTGGTCGAATAGTTTATTTTACACGAAAACTCACGAACATATACTAAAGGAAGTTATAGGGCAAATGTTATATTTCTTTTGGTGCAGTTTTGAACTCTTAGAAGTATGTCCACATGTAGTTTGAGAGCGACTTCGATTAGTTCGGTCGTTGATATCCCATTTACTGTAGATTCTTGACAAAAAACTTGTGTATTTGTTGGAGCAGGTAACAATAATTAGCTCCCAGTAAAGTCACAATTTTACCTGAGAATTACCAACACTGCTTGGAAACATACGGTTTACCAATCTAGTAATGGATTTTTTCAAAACCCGTACGCTTGCGAAAGCTTGTCTTTTTTGAGAGAATAAGTTCTTGTGGATTTGCAGGACACGAAAAAGTTCGACGAATGTCATTGTCCACCGTCCAGCGGTCGCTCTGTAGGAATGAAAAGAAACTACCCTTTGTGTATACTTCTTTATAAGTTAATGGAAATTGTGTCTAATTGTTCCACCCATTTCCAAACACGTGGCTCATACAAAAAGACAGAATAATTTAAGAATAAATTTGTTACAAACCAAACGTTTGTAAAGGGTTTATTTCCACATTCCCATTTATTACGTACTTTGTTATTATTTATATTTCATGAGAATCGTGTTATTTATTGTTTGTGTATAAATACTCCGTGTCTATATAAACATTCTTTGTACATAGACGCTCCTTGAGAGCTATAAGCTCCATGCATCTAGAATCGATATACTTATCCAAAGTGCAAATACCTTGCACGTTCCATGACATAGAATCATTGAACACACTCACTGTGTACGTTCCGTGACACAGAATCATTGAACGCACTCAATATGCACGATCTGTGTACAGCTATACATACATACGGCTACACTCAACGTCCCTTTATTCATTCCACAAGTATCCATCCGTCGTGTACGACGTTACTCCGCGAGTGCGTCGTCGTGTCGTGATGAAATTCTGTAACATGGTCTAGTCTACCTATTGTGACGCTACCGTTTATGGACTCACCACTTGTAATTCTTATTTGCTTATCAACCACTTGTAATTCTGTTTAAATTGGGAAAGGGGTACTAAAGGGGATATTCCATAAACTATTGTTTATGTTTCAATGTATTCAAACTCCGCAGATAATGTTCTTCTCGGAGCGTCAGTTGCCCACAACAACTGACTTCAACTTTGCAAAACCAGGATCAAGTCTGTAAATTCTGCTTTTGTAGATTTAGGAAAATATATGTATACATGTTATTTTGTAATAAATGTGAATTTGTGAATCTGAAGCGTGTCCATAAAAGAATCCTATTCATCCTTTATCTTCTCCATGCTCGTTGAAACATACGAGTCCCCCCTGTACTGTCTATGATTACGACGAATGGCTATTAGTTTGTAACAAAATTACAATCAATTAATTTTAGAATCAATTAATTATTACAATTAATTTTTTTCATCTCTTCCTTTTACCCAGTTTAACGACCATCCGGCCACTACCTGGGTTTTGATACCCCAAGAACCGTCAACGGAACCAATTTGTCACAAGCACATTTTTATGGATATTGGAATGGAATTGGTGATGGCATTTGATGTGAGGATGAAAAAACAATCAGCTCTGAACCTAAACCTATAACAATGTGAAATGTCTTTATTTGGATTAACTATTATTAAACATACACATCACTGTTTTTGTGAAGATATCTACGAATGCTCAGAGCAATCTTTGTAAATATACTCGTATGACGACTGTGCGCAGTACTGTACTTTTCTTTCTCGTATGATAAACGAGACGACGTACCGGCTTTCTTCTGTTCACAATATTTTCAAAGTTAGCAGTGTCGACGCGGTGCTGTTTCAATCAGAACTGTCAAGTTTACCCTGTGAGATATCTGCAAATCACTGCATCCGCACCTCACCGAACACTTACAATGTTAGAGTTATCTGTTATTCTACTACATGTCTATTGTAAAAAAACTGCCTCAATTTTACCACATTTGATGTTATTTTTTAAAAAAAGCTCTAAAATAAGCAGTAATTTTACAAAAACTGCAATTTTTTTAGAATTTGGCAATTTACAGCGATTTTACTGTTAATTTACTATACCGTTTTATGAAGAATATGTTAAATGTTGTGATTTTACAACTTATCTTAATTTACCGTACAAAACTCACTTGACAGCTTTGTTAACTCTTATACTTGCTATTACAGTTTTGTTTCTAACAACTATATTACAAAAATCATGAATGTTTTTAAGTGATATTCTCTTCGTATTAGAATTTGTGTTCGTTTATAATTTTTTGTTTCTGCAGTATTGGTTAACCTGGTCCAGCCTGCTGTTGCTCCGAGCAACTTGCTCGTAGTTCGCGGTGAGAATACATGTGCTGTACACGTGTTCATTTCTCTTGGTGTTATCAGTGAAAGTTTGTAGCGAAAATCTCCAGTTTCTGCACGTTTTGACTGTTAATGCTGTTTTGCATCTGAAAAGTGTATTAAAATCAATGTCGTCAAAAGTTCTCTCCAGAAGAGTCTGTTTTCGATACTAGAAGGGAAACAGAAATTTTTGTGAAAATTATCCTATTTTATGCTCTGTGTTATAATGACAACTCTACATTAATCGTGATTATAAGTGAATAGTTACATATAAATTAAAAAAACACTCTTTGAGCAGCAAAAAAATCAGAGCATTTAGCTTAGAAAATGGAAAAACATATAGCATGATATAAGTTACTGTTAAGTTTCAGTGTTATGAATGATTGTTAAAGGAATACAAGTTTGAAGCACTGCAAGAAAATAAACGAAGCTATGCTGTAGCATTTATCGACAAAGTGATATCACATATTCAATGGTATTACTTATGTATTTCTAATTTTTATTAATAACCAACAGAGTTAGCAATCGACTGCAATAATTTGTTTTGTTTGTTTTCCTAGACGTATCTCTTCCAAAGGAGCTATTGCTGAAGAAGTTTTGTATCATGTGAGAGAAGCCTAATATTTTACCAGTGAATCTCTGTGAAAACGTTATATTATGATACTCCTGTGGAGCATAATGTCACAATACAAAAACTTAATCTATCTTAAACTTTATGCTTAATCTATCGTTTTAATTCTACTAATTGTTGCTTCACTACATATTGAATCAATAATTTATAACTAAATTTCAAGACTTGTAAGTACAAAATTTATAAATAATTTCTAAAATTATTAATAGTACATTATTTTGAAATTAATTTTTATTAATTTATGCTATCTTCATGTAAATTTCATGCCAATGATTTTGTAAAACAAGCCATAAAGTATTTCTACAAATTCAATGAATGATAAACTAAAAGACGTTTGCATGTTGCTCATACAAACGTATTTTAATTTATCATTCTTTGATAATGTTGCTAACGGTCCACAATTACCAAGTACAAATTCAATGTTATAATGTGTGATTAGCACTTGGTCAAGAGGTATTTATTTCCAATGGTTTTTTATTTTTCTACATAATGACAGTTCAAGAATAACATTATTGTATATTATGTTGTATATTTTAGGTATTATGCCGAACATGACTTCACTACCAAGGGATTGTAGCACACCCTTGTTAAGGATGAATCACTGAACTAGGTGAGAAAGACTAGAAATTATTTTTATACTTTCTTCTCATATAACAATACTGTTAGTATGTAAATTCAATGTTGCAATTACTTGGGATATGTGATTGACAATTTGGTTTATTTGATGAACAAGGTTAAACTTTTTTTAGAAAATGTATAAGTTACAGAAAAAATTGTGAGCAAAATTGTTCTTATATCGAATAGTTGTAATTTATCAACTAAATTATATAGAATTGCAATTTTATGGACAAGAGAATTTTCAGACAAACAGTTTAACAAATTAAAATTTTGTTTTGGAATGTCTCAATTTATTTTGATTGTTATTTTCAATGACATCATCATCAGCAGATCCGGGTTACATAATGCAAAAAACGGGATACAGAAATGCAATTACATATCTATAGTATTAAAATAAATATAATATTTATGAAATTTTTCATTATTTAATGTACAGTAAATGGAAATGCAAGTCAAAAAATACTTTTCATCTGAGTGAATCATCTGTAATGTCTTACCACAAATGGAAAAGAGTTTAACACTCGACAAGAATACGTTTTTTATGAAATCAATTGATTACTAGTAAATCTAAATCATTAAATTTTTTATTACTTTCTTTCTTTAACATTTATTTCAATTGAAGATGATAGGTATTGAGAACATTTAACATAATTTTTATTTTATCAATTTATATTATGCAACATATTTATTAAGTATTTTCGCACAAGCTCAAAATATTGTCGGGATACAAATTTTGTGTCTCCATTATTTCCTATGATTCGAAAGATAACTATTTTAATGGGTTAACTTATATCATTATGATATATGGGTCATTCTTTGTATAATCGGCAAAAAAGAAAAAGTCGACCATCGCAAATTTCAACAAAACCTTTTTTCTAGTTATTTACTTCGCAAAATTAGGTTTATGCACATTGATTCCATATTTTTGTCATTTTTTACCATTAAGTGAATCCAAATCTCTTTTGACATGAATCAAGCCTACATGAACGTCATATGCAACATGCGTAAAAAGGCCTCTCCTTGAGATAATTATAGTGATTTTATACGGAAAGTTTACGCTCCATTCTATTGTTTTCAACCATAATATATTATTTTTTTCAAACCAGACCATTTTCAAGTTCAAAAACGGAAAATGCTTCTTTTTTTCAAAATTAATTTTCTAAAATACGATACCACGGATTTTCGCGATCGTTGTTTGTAAAATACCCAAATGCATTTAATTTTCTTGGTAAAAATTTGATCCATTTTTTTCATAATCGACAGAGATATTTAGTCAATTACATCGAGGTATTATATTTCACGATTTATGTAGTTTTTCAGAATTCATAATTATTCGTCTTTTGATTCACTTAAATATTACTCAAATATTGTCAATTATATATAAATAAAAGGGAAGGAGAGATGTAAAAACTATAGGTTTACGCTATTTTACGGCGTGGGACTATTTTGTAATGTTGGCGGTTCTAGAATTCTTTCAAAATACATAAAACAAAAATCACATTGCACCTCTTTCAAAACAAATAACAGCCATAAGTAACAGAGTTATATAAAATGGAATAGAGGGGCTGATCTTGAGAAGATCACCGTACAAAAAATTCCAGTTAGCGGTTATAGTGGTAGTGTGAAATATTGGTAAATGATTTGGAGTTAACACCAAAAATTGGTGTCAAATTGTTCTTAAAGCTAATTTTCAGTGTTAACCCCAAATTATTCGCTGGGAGGAACCTGTAACGTGATGACAGTCTGCTTGGTTTTTCACGCACGACACCACTCGCACCTGGAGCGCCGCACTCAATATTCCTCCGTCCCCGAAAAGCGGAAGGAAGCCTCTCTTTCCACCCGCACACGTGCTCAACCAACCCTCTTCCTCTCACCACTTCCACCATTTCTCTTCTTCTTCTTCTTCTTCACCTAAGCGCTTTGCGAAACACGAGTGGAGGGTGATCACCAAGGGAAAGTTGATGCATCCAAAAAAAGAGNTGGAGGGTGATCACCAAGGGAAAGTTGATGCATCCAAAAAAAGAGGCTACTTTGCTTTCCACAAGTACACCAACTAACTCGAAGTTTTCTGAAACAACTACTTTTTATTTTTCTACACAGCATATTGTATCAAGCTACTAAGAAATTGGAAGTTGAGTTAGCCAACTCTTTGATACGATTTTACATAAGAGGGGAAATGTCATGGAAAAAGGTATTCGACATATTTCAAATTCAAAAGGTATCAAAGAATTGGCAGTCATAAAAACACGTTTCTGTGTTTAATAGTGTCATAATAGATGTGCGTTTGATTTGTTATTAGATTACGATACGACACTCACGAAAAATACTATTTTATGAATTCGTTTTAATGAACGTATGATTTCATCTCGCTATGAACATGAGTAAATACAGCACATTTTCAGATTTACTTTTCTGGAATAAGATATGATTTACATCTACAATAATTTACCCCGCAGAAAGCTCAGTTTCGACTTAATATGGGTTTGGCGAACCCACGACCCTGAGCTGGGAACTGGTACTGCGCCACCAGTTCTCGGACACCGTAAGCTTTGGGTATGCTTCAGCGACCACCAATGGCGCGATGGTGGAAAGTTGCGTGCTTTAAAGGGCGGAGATCTTGCCTGCCTTCATCGGCAGGGTCGCGAGGAAGGATTAAACATCTATAAAGAAAACCCTCAACCTCAAGGTGTGTTACGCGCCGATGAGGTGAATGGGTGTAAAGGATAAACACTCTCTAGCGGACAACTGGCGCACCTCAGTTGAATAAGGCTTAGTGGCGTGATACGGGGGCTCCACGTCACCAGACATATTTTCCTCCGAACTCGTGGGACAAAATGACAGATGTCTCGGTTTTCCCACCATGCAGAGTGGGTGTGCCGCAAGATGAGTTTTCCACCCAAGGGTCTTCGAAGCGGCCGAGGGTTCACAACCCTCCCGCTTCACAAGATAATAAGGAAAAGTTACAGAGCATTCCATATGAGAATGATTTCTTATTAATGTCACGAATAAACGGAAACTTCGAGTGATCTCACCTTTCTATATATTCAAAGGTCTAGTAGGTCTCGTTGGTTCGTTAAAAAGTATAAAAAGGTTGAGAAACGGAAGGATGCTGCTTGAAACAAAAACAAGCAAGCAAGCGTTAAAACTACTTGACTGTAAATAGCTGGGAGAGTTCCCTGAAGAGTGCGAACTCCATGCTGCACTTAATCGCAGCAAAGGAGTAGTATCGTGCAGGGACATGATGGATATGTAAACTGAAGAACTTGTTACAGAATGGGAGGCTGACAACGTATTTGAGGTCTGTCAAATCACGAGAAAGGTTAATGGTGTTCCGCAGAAGACCAGTTCCTCCATCGAGACATTTGGTTGTCCTAAACTACCCAAAGATCTCAAATCTGGATATCTTCACCTTCCGGTGCGACCCTTCAATCCTCTAACATGTTTCAAATGTCAGAGATTTCGACATACAACGACATCCTATAAGGGCCGTGATACATGCGGGAAGGAGCACACGATCCCGGCGTTTCATGCCCAGGGTCTGTGAAATACATTAACACGGTATGGAGCCGGGAGTGCGTCGCCTTACTGGAAGAAAAGAAAGTGCAGGAGATCAAGACTACGGAGAAGATCCCGTACGGTGAAGCACGGCACAAATACAGGGCATTACACCCTGTATTTTCTACTAATTACTGTACCGCAATGAAGACTCCTGTAATAATGAAGAATGACTCCGTTCAAGCCGAATTCACTGACGTGTCTACGATAACGTCTTGCACTTGCCAATGCAAATTCGGGAAGAAAGATGTTCAAACTATTCCAGTTAAGCCGAAAACTCTGTCCATCTACTTCAAATAAAACGTCCAGTAGTGTGAAAACTACCACGGTAACTCCCATGACACAGACAAAGACAAATCAGGGTTCCATGGCTAAACCCCTGAAACTTGTTGATTTTTTTAAAACAACAAAAGCAACATCGACCAAAAAGTCGCAGGGGCCTAAAAAGAACGTCTCTGACCTTCCTTCCTCCGATTCAGATTGTGCATTGTTCGACGGAAACGCGGAAATGCACATTCAGGAACTTGACCCAGGATGTTCCAAATAGTAATGACGTCCATACTTAATGGCTATAGAACTCAACGTGAACAGTTACAACTCTTGGCGCATCGCAATCCGATCTGAATTTGCCTGCTAGAGACACAGAACACTTTTACCAGAACACTCTCCCTCTCTGTAGGGATACAGCAGCTTCAGATATGACGACACCACGGGAAATCGAGCAAGAGATGGAGTTGCCGTGTTTGTTAGAAACACAATCCTCTGCTCACCAGTTCTCCTACAAACTCAAATCCAGGCTATAGCAGTCACAATTCACAGCTTACCAACTACGACCATGTGTTCAATCTGTTTTCTCCGACACCAGATTTCTCGGAGACTTCCCTCAAGGACTTAATTTACCAGCTCCCTCGACCAATTTCTCTTCCTTGGAGATTTCAACGCTCACAGTGTACCGTGGGGTTCGTCNCACAGTGTACCGTGCGGTTCGTCGAGCGATTGCTTCAGGGACTGACTTAATTCTCTTTGAGCGGGAAGATTTAAATTTAATGTCACCCGGCAGATGACCCATTTTGCGTTATCCACGGGGTCATGGACTGCTATAGATCTGTCCATTTGCTCTCCTGAAGTGGCTGATATATTTCAATGGGAGGAAGAAGATGATCTGCATGGTATCGGCCATCATTATATCTGGTTGTCCGTGCAGGAACGTGAGACTGTTCCCGAATGTATGCCTCAGAAATGGATTCTCAGAAAAGTAAGCTGGACACTGTACCGTTCCCTTGCTGTCTTCAGAGAAACAGCAAGTGTCCTAGAGGGGGTCGACCATCTGACTCAGACGATTCATCACGCCGCTGAACAATCCATTCCGAAAACACCAATGTTTCCGCGAAGACCTCATGTCCCCAGGTGCACCGATGCATGTCGGTCCGCAATTCGGACTAGACGAAGAGCGTTGCGGAAATTTAAGGGTATTCCATTTCCGAAAAACCTCGCCGCATATCGGATTGCTAGAGCAGAAGCGCGCAGAACCATCAAAGAATCCAGATTCACCTCTTCGAAAGAGTTTCTAAGTACCATTAAGAGAACAACTTCGTCCTCTAAAGTATGGGAGTCAATCAGAAAGATATCTGAAAGGTATTCTCGAGTCCCAATATCTGGACTCAACTATCAGAGTCAGGTTCTCACCAACAACAAAGAAATGACAAGAGTGATGGCTGAATANATCAGAGTCAGGTTCTCACCAACAACAAAGAAATGACAAGAGTGATGGCTGAATACTTTGCTGACCTAACATCTACAGCAAGCACGCGATTCTGATTTCGCGAGGAAAAAGGAAATAGCAGAGAACACCTCTTTTGGCTTTTGTTCCTAAAACTATAACCATATAACACTGCCCTATCAATGTGGGAACTTGTGTCAGCTCTAGCGACAGTCCACGACACTGCTCCTGGCCCTAATTCCATTCATTATGGAATGCTCAGTCAACTAAGTCTCGAATCGTAAGAATACCTTCTGTATATCTTAATCGTTCATTATCCGAGGGAGTATTCCCTAATTCGTGGAAGGGAGCAACGCTTATCCCTTTAATAAAACCAGGAGAGAACAAAACAGCCATCACTAGTTATCGAAGCATTGCCTTGACGAGTTGCGTCGGTAAAACTCTGGAGAGAATTATCAACATTAGTCTCGTCTGGTATCCTGAAAGGCATAACTTGCTGATTCGATCTCAGTGTGGTTTCAGGA
Source organism: Laupala kohalensis (assembly GCA_002313205.1). NCBI lineage: Eukaryota > Metazoa > Arthropoda > Insecta > Orthoptera > Trigonidiidae > Laupala > Laupala kohalensis. The sequence goes on from NNCF01127981.1 coordinate 204,380, forward strand.
AGTTTCATTCCACCCTGGACAACTTACTTTTCCTGGAAACAGAAATTCAAGATGCTTTCGTACGAAGACAACATGTCGTCAGAATATTCTTTGACATCGAGAAAGCTTATGATACTACTTGACGTCATGGAATTTTAAAACAACTCTATGCTTGGGGACTTAGAGGACATCTTCCTCTGTCACAGTCCTATTTAGATCAGCGTTCCTTCCGCTACAGAATTGTAAGAGACACCTCGGATATGCTTCTTTAAGAGAACGGTGTTCCTCAGGGCTTAGTCCTGAGTGTGACCTTATTTGCAGTGACCATAAACAGCATAGCTTCTGCTAAAAAGAATCCTGTCCTACACTCTCTTTTTGTCGGCGACTTTTCCATCTTTTGTTCATCACAATGTCACATTTGCGGAGCGACAAATCCAACTCGCTCTCAATAGATTATACCACTGGTCAAAGACGACTGACTTTCGTTTCTCTACTGAAAAAAACACGCTGTGTTCTTTTTAGTAGGAGACCAAACCTTCTGGCAGAACCTCACTTTACCCTGGGGAACAACGTTCTAAAATTCTGTCCTTCTGTAAAATTCTTAGGTTTAATCTTTGATCAGAGACTGAATTGGATTGAAAATCTCACAGACCTAAGAGCGAGAACATTAAAGTCTCTGAATCTATTGAAGTGCCTGAGTGTTTTTTTGGTGGGGCTTTACGGCTCAAGTCGACATCAAAGGTCATTGGAGCCCGAGAAACTTGTACAGGTAGGGAAAATGCAGTTACGCATTAGGGAGAGCGAACATGACTCTGCCCGTGTGTGGGACTCGTCCAATGATTCAACCCTACCCACTAAAAACCATCCTGATCTACAACACACCAAAACATATCTCACAACATACATCAAAACAAAAATGGAGGGGGGCACATAACATGAGGGGGGACAAAGAATAAGGGGTGACAAAAAATGAGGGGTAGGACAAAAACGAGAGGAATGAGGAAAATGAAAGATACCCTAGCCTTGATAGCGTGGGGATCGAAAAGAAGAAGAGGTGACCTAGGGAGGTCAGAAAAGAGAAAGGAAGGAGCCTCGCACAAGTAAGTGAAAGTAATGCCCGACTCAGCTTGGGGCCCCAAGTTCACCAAACACGTAATTACTAGATGTTAGTCCCCTGGGGCGAGGTAGGAAAATGAAATATATCCTAGCCCTAATGGTGTCGGGATCGAAAAGAACAAGAGGTGACCAAGGGAGGACAGGAAAGAGAAAGGAAGGAGCATAGCACAAGTAAATGGAAGTAATGCCAGACTCAGCTCGGGGCCCCGTGCTCGCCAAACACGTACTTACTAGATGTAAGTCCCCTGGGGAGACAACTATTCATGCTACGGCACTTTTGCCACGTACTAAGTTTACTCGACAATCTGCTACACAATGCATTATTTCATTCCTTCTCTTCTTCCATCCGTTTCTACAACAACAGACTGAGAGCAACCGAACCTTTCGGATATCGCCTTAAAGAAATTTTGGAAACCTTGATTATACTCACACCTAATGTCTTAAATCAAGGTTTCAGTAAGACTCCTTCTTGGGCTTTGCACAAGCCGAATATTAATGTCGATCTTCTGCATCATGACAAGAAGAACACTCCAGATGCGATGTTGAGGGTATACTTTCACCTAATCCTCGACAAACAGCAGGTCCATATCCCTGTGTTTACAGACGGGTCGAATCAGGATGATGGTGTCGGCTGCTTCGTGGTGTTTCCCCGTAAAACCTGTGGGTACCGTCTTGGTGACATGTGCAGCGTTTACATCGTTGAGTGCTGCGACTTATTGAGAGTAATGCGATCAACAAAGTGCTCCCGCGGATCAAATTTCCTTATTTGTTCTGATTCTCTAAGTGCCCTTTAAGTAATCCAGACTATGTATCCAGCCGATAAGCTGATCCAGAACATTCAGGATGTAATTTTCTCGCTCCAAGGTGATGGAAAGAATAAAATGTTTTGCTGGATTACAGGACACTTGGGAATCAGAGGAAATGAGGAAGCAGACGTTTCGGCAAAAGCGGCATACCTCAAGAATCGCGTGGATTTTTTTACGATTCCTAAATGGGATATCCTAAATTCCATCAAGACAAGGATTTTGAATGAATGGAACAATGAGTGGTTGGCTGTTGAAGGGAATAAGCTCCGACTTATCAAATCATCTGTTAAGTCATGGAGCAGTTCCTGTTGGTCAGCCAGGCGCGACGAGGTCTTGCTAAACCGCCTGCGCATAGGACAGTGTCCTCTCACTCATCGGTAGCTCTTAGTACTTGATGATGAATCCGTTTGTGAGGAGTGTAACTCTTCTCTGACAGTTCGTCAACTACTAACATATTGCAGAAAATGCACGAGAATACTGAGACAAATTGGTCGGGCTGCAGATTTACCAACAATTCTCGGAAATGAAACGGATGATGTTAATAAATAATTGAATAAGTAGATCGGGGCTCCTCCTACAAGTTCTCGGGAGGGTTTGAATTTGCATTCTTCTTTCCTCATCCATCTTCTTTCCTTTTATCCTTCCTTTCCGTAATTTGAAAATTATAATTTGTAGATTTTTTTTTCCTTTTTATGATATAATGTGTTCGGCAACTGTTTCCTTTTCTTTTCTTTCATCTTTGTATTTGGATATTTGTTGAATTCAGGGTTTTTTTTAGTGAGTACGGTTGAGATATTCGGTGAGTCCCACACAACGGGAAAAGTCTTTGCGGCTCTTCTCTATGGTGCGAAAGAGCATTTCCCCCCAGCTGTAAGGGTTCTAATGACCTTGTCGTTGACGAGGCCTAAAGCTCCACAAAAAAATACAATAATTTATTTACTTAAGACAGTAATTGATGATACAAACAAATTAGAGATATCTTATGTCATAGTACAAAACTGAACAGAGAAATTTGGGTTTTTGACAATTAAACCTTAGCGTTTGTCATAGTGAGAAAGTACAATTCTCAAAAAAGCATTGTGAACATTTGTTTTCGGGACATTTTTTTTCATTTTCGATGTAAACAATTTTTTACGATAACCTAGTTTGTTCATACAAACTATATTTTTAGACATTATTTAGCGGTTTTTATGTAAATATTGTGCTCTTGTTTAGGGGTGGCGAATTATTGAAATAATTAATCTCGAATTTAAAATTATTTTAAAAGTTACGATTTATAAAACATAAATTCCGAATTTAATACAAATTTGTTAGTGTTCTGCTGATATTATAACACATAGCTAAATTTTTAATCTTATCTTTTCAACACCACTCTGTCTTAGGGTTCTTGACCGCAATTGATGGGATGGTCCCTTGTTTGCTTCTGGAGAGTAAATTAGTTTACTGTCCTCCACGTGGTCATACTCAGTTAGTAACATTTTTTAGAATAAAATTCATAATTATAAAAACATTATATTTAAATTTGTAATATTTAGGACATACAAATGAAGTAATAATAATTTGTTATCTATCTCTTCATAATGTCACTAAAGCTCAGTATTTATTGCTCATTGATGAACTATTTACTTCAGTATACCTGACTAAATTCGTTTACCGCAGAGTATATCTTTTTCCCAGGTATGTATTTGTTATAATATTAGTACAAAGAAAGATTTAGATCTGATATTTGTAGCATTCTATTCTTCAGTTCCTTTTTCCCCTTTCCTTACTTTCCACAAAGCGGGCTCTGTTTCCCCCTGCTCCACCAAAGCCTTGGAGGAGTTCTCTTTGTCCCAGACAAACTGATTTCTGCATAAAGAAGGGAGGGCGAATGCAGAAGAAGGGCTGCGAAAGAGTGCNCGGGCTCTGTTTCCCCCTGCTCAACCAAAGCCTTGGAGGAGTTCTCTTTGTCCCAGACAAACTGATTTCTGCATAAAGAAGGGAGGGCGAATGCAGAAGAAGGGCTGCGAAAGAGTGCGGCGGCAGAGGGTCGGAGGGAGCGACGCGTGCCAGGGCGTCCGTCGAGCGTCGCGACGCTGTCACCGCGCGAGGGGAAGAAACGAAGGAAAGTCGTATGGTGCGGGGGCGGATGGGCTTGGGAGCAGCACCGGGGGCAGCAACGTCTTCGCCGCAACAAGTGGTGCTCATTACAGACCGACCGACGACGACGTCGGCGTTCTACCTTCTTCCCCTCTTTTCTTTGAAGACGCCTCCGTGCGGCGGCGGAGACGGAAGTTACACGACAGCAGCGGGGAAACAAAAGCACGCAGGTGCCCGAGGCAGAAAGAGAGACGCAGTCCCTTACGCGCGATGGAAGGATAGGAGGTGACTAAAGTGATTTAGAAGAATCTGGCTCCTTCGTACTTCATGAAGAGAGGAAACGTGTTATATTTATGGATTCCTCTCGAGCTAAATGTTACCTTAACCAACTACAAACTCTTCTTTATCATCCTATTTATTGCGAACGCAACAAGGATTCTATGGAAATTAATATGGAAAATAAAAAATGAGGACGTTTATAATCGGTTCCCAGGACTCTGATATGAGACTACTTAACTAGCCGACCCTGTCCAGTGTTGCACGGGAGTTTTTGTTTTGTGATGCGTTTTTTACAATAAATTAGCAACATTTAGTCTAAATTAAGTTGCTATTTTTATTATTTTCTCTCTGATTTGAGGAGTGTATTAGACATTCATGACAACAAATCTGCAACTTCACATCTTTTCATCTATTTGAAATTCATAGATAAAAAAAGAAAAGATTTTAGGGAATTATTTATCATAATCTTGACGTAACAATCTATACGTACAAAAGTAATGTTGATATCTCAATTAGTTCGTGAAATATGACAAAGAAGTATGCTATGTCGTTATCGCTCAAACGACAAACTTCCCAAAACCTATCAACTCCTTAACTCCCATTAAGAATGTAATATCGAAAACAACTCGTTTCAAGATATAAGAATAAGAAAAATTTACATACAAAAATCTGATAAATCATTTACTTCATGGGTTATAGTAACCCAAAAACAAAAACAATAAATAGCTAAATAACCCAAATAAGCGGAACCCCCCAAAAATAGATAAATAACCCCTTTAATACCTCAATTTCAAAAAATTCCTTTTTGAGAGGGTCTCTACCATAGACAAGCAATATCCTGCCAAAATTTGACGCTATATGATATATCAATTAGTTCGCGGGGAACCCTCAGAACTGTGAAAATTTGAATGACATATTTTACCATGTTTCATCGTTTTAAAACTAAAATTTGCAAATCTTTCATTAGTGTATTCTTATGTTACAAAAGACACCCGTGTAAATTTCATGTGACTTGAGTAGTTTAGACTCTGCGGTGATGAATGTGTCAATCAGGACAACGCCCCTTCTCATGCCTCGAAGGATATTATAACCGAGATGGTATTATGTCCCATCTCCACTTTTATCAATGAATATACCAGGAAACTGGCTAATGTTGCTCACATTCACTTAAGCAAGAGCACGCGAGTTTCCTCTTGCGTGACTTAAAATATTTCTCATGAACCATGCCGATTTTAGTAAGTTTTTACTGTGGAATTAACTGATAATGGTTTTTGCAAAGAAATAACAACACACTTGTTAAAAACATCTTGCAAAATATAGACATATGACTTTTATTGTCCATTTCAGCAATATTGAGTCGAAAACGTTACATTTTAGTCGAGATAACATTATAAAACCTTCAGTTTGAGTCAATTTTCAACTTATGTTCTTACTTTTATTCATTTTTATTCCTTGTTATTAACTTCATGAAGACTCTGATATTGGAAGGAAAAAATGAGACTTTATATTTTACTACCGTTTACTTCATTTCTGAATTATTAAACTGGAAACCAATTTCTTTTTACTCGCTTGGCATCGTTTACCTAATTGTTCTGTTAAGTACCTAAAATTGAACATCTAAATGCACAAATTGTGGGGAAAATCATACTACAAATTATAGAACATATATTGTCGTAGAAGAGCTTAAAAAGTGTCGAAATTATGCCATTTAAGAAGACACAAGGCATTAATCTGCTTAAAAATTTTTTACTGAGCAAGATGCTGTTACAGTGAAAACAAAACATTCAGTTGTGAATGTAAACAGTGTCAATGCCAACCAGTATAAAAACCACATATACCAGAAAAGTATCAAGTCATTAAGAATAACAATCTGAGGATAATACAAATGTTGACCTTATTCTATCAGCTCTCATAAAGTGACGTAAGGTTTAGATCAATCAGAAAAGTAGAATAATATGAAATTTAGTACGATAGAATAGGAACTCTCTAGAACCTTACGCAAGTAATTTTTTATAATTTCCAAACTTGTAATATTAACATTCTTTTAGCCTAATATACTAATATTTCTCGGAAAGAGCTTTGAGTCAATAACAATAAAATGCTACATAAATTCTACAACCTACATTAACAAATTACCAGGAAAGCCGAATATACAATAAACATGAAAAAATTTAAAACTACTTAATTCTTTATCACATCTGCCAACCTCTCTTTCATACCATCAACAATTTCTTATTAAAATTATATTGCTACAGATCGATCACCTGTAACGATGTCTGATGATATTCGATGTTGTGTGTAAAGTGTAATGATATTTTCGAATGACGTTGAAAAATATGTTTCTACAGTGACATATTCTGCAGAAGAAAATGTATATCGAGTGTGGGGAACGCGCGTCGTCGACAGGAAGAAATTTCGACGTGCACTCCGCAGAAGGTGAAAGGGAAAAACTGCAAGAAAAAGGGAACAGAAAAGAGTGGTGTACTTTAAAACCGCGCTTCGCCCGCATCCGCCTCGACACGCGACGCGAATAGAAATACGCTCCTTCCACCAGGAAGTACATTGTGAGAAGGGAAGGGTTCTTGGATGTCTATATTTATTGATTTTTCATCAGTGCATTTCTTCACAATCAGTAGCGCTGTCCAACTGGCGGCCCACGAAACGTCTTTTACCGCCCGCGAGTAAAATATAGGAGATTTTACATCAAAATCATCATCATGGATGGTAAAAATTCATTTTTTAAATCTATGTTATGGGATTTATATTTTGCGTGGCATGTACGGCGAGAGAAAATAGAAAATTGTGGTCGGAATTACCCCGTCGTATATACCAGTATGAATATATATTATAATAATACTAAATATTAAAACAATACTAAATAATACTAAGAATTAAAAATACTTTTACAGAATAAAGAGATGTACTATTTAATTTTCAGCATGAAATAATATACATTTGTTGATGAGAATCAAAATATTGCGTGATAAATAAATGCGCAAACAAGACCAATTAATTTTCTTTGTATGGCAACATTTTGCCAAACCCCCATCGCGTTCCGACCCGAAGTGTATAAGAAAATGACCAGCTGGCTAAGATAAGTTGGACAGAGTTAGCAATCATTATTCTACTACCAACAGTCGAAAAAAAGGAACTAGTCATTATCAATATCAACTAATCTATGAAAGTTATTACTCTTGTTCTTTTATAAACAAAATAATCAATATACAAAATATTACATTAAAACTCTTCGTATTAAGTTCATCTATCTAACTTTCACACCTACCGAAAGCTGAGCCGAGCCGCGGAACAAAGTACAGACCTCTCTTCACCAACCCGTGACCCGGAACAGTTCAACCTGTGCCCACCCCATTTTTTGCACCCCTGCATACTTCAACCAATTTCTATGAAATAAAATTCATTGTTTACCTTGTTTACTTCAAATATAATCATTGATCAGTGATCAAATTGTAGAGATTAAATTTAAATTTTAAAACTGAATTAACGTTCAAATTTTAGACTTACGGGAGACCAGTCGCGTATGGTCACGAAAATCCTTCAGCATATGGTATGGTCACGTCTTCCTTCAGCATATGGTAATTTACTCAATACTACTAGAATTGAGGAAATGTTATATTCAATAAAATACACCTTAAATATTATTCAACTTATGTGGGACAAAATACTGACACGCTTTCTGGATTTCCTGATGCATTTGGTTTCGTACAGATCATTTTTGCCGATATTTTGCTCAGTATTAGATATGAAAGATATGTTGTTCTAAGTCAAGATTACGTTCATTACAAACATATTGATAGTTCAAATATTATAAGATTGAAAATATCTTGAAGGTGTAAGTAGTCAGTTTTAGGAAGAGATAGGACATCTGTAATTAATTTAAAAACTTCAGAAAGTCAGTGGTAATAGGTCGTCATATCGTGCCGCATAATAATTGCGTCAAGGTTAGAATCTGAATCTTAGTGACTGATAATGACGGGGTGAATGTTTGAAGCAGTTTAGCTTGCCAGTCCTTCGCTCTCTTTCGGTAGTTCTGCTGTTAAAGGTCTCAAGTTTGTATAAAGATATATATATATATATATATATATATATATATATATATATATATATATATATATATATATATATATATATATATATATATATATANTACTTGAATAATTCAACTAACATTACCCACCTTAAACCCTAAATCATCTTCCTATATTCTATCTTGTTAATGTCTGATTCCTCCAGGCAGTAAGAACATAACTTCTTTTTTTGTCACATAATTAATTCTGTAGACATAAACAAAAATTAATATATTTAAAAATTATTTATTGTCATATAATACCAGATATTTCAAGCCGGATTCATTTTTCAAATGACATAGAACTAACTGCAATAGCAGCTTTCAACCTTAAAGCTACGTGTAAAACTTGAAATATGGCTGAATGAAAATCTAGTCTTTGCCAGAACCAAATAGAATGCTATTTTTTATGTACAATTTAATTAAAAGTATAATGCACATTCCCCTAAGAATTTGAGGAGTTTCTTGCTTTTAATGTGTGGTTTCATCTGTTAATACGAGGTGTAATATCATCAGGTTAATCAGGCGTAATAGCAGCCACATTGCTCAAAATAGGAGATAGAATTAAGTGTGAATTATGAGAAATATTATATTCATGGAACAACAGGAGATGCGCTCTCCACATAGTGTTTTTATTTTAAAATTATCAAACATTTCTATTTTAAAATACATATTGATAAGACCCCTTATCTTGGGTCTGGAGTTTTGGACTCTTCTACCATAAGTTGCCTAAAAAAATAAGTAATTGGTTATTTTTATTTTATTTCAGACTTTTTGTTGATGAGTTACTGTAACATTGTTAGAGTCATATAATGATAAATAATAACTGTTATGTGCAGTGTTTTTTCATAGTAAAATATATTTATTTATTTAAACCAAACGAATTAATGATGAAATAAAAAACTGAGACAAAAATCATTTGGTAACTTGATAATGGAAAAAATTTATATTTCAGAAATTGACTTATCCACTATTATCCCTTTATCCTTTCCAACTTCCAGCTTTCTGTGAAGCGTGATTCAAACAGTTGAATGACATTTGACTACAAGATGGGGAACAGGATGGGGCCAACCGCACGATGATAACCCGCCTCGCTGAACCTTCCCTTCAAAATTCCGCCGTTTTCTTCATAACAACGCCCTGTCCTTTAAACCAGCGGCCCCGTCCTTCAAAGTGATATTACACCGAGTGCTGAGAGCTTGCTGAGCACAAAAGAGAGTGGTCGGCCGGTCACCTATTCAACGCTCTTCGGCGGTTAGAAAGTTGCCGAGGAAAGTTGGAGTTGAGGAATGAGGGATGCTAGGCAGCCCTCATCATAATAAATAGGCGTAACTTGGATTAGCTTTCACTTTATGTTCAAAACTTCGATCAAAGATTTTCGTTTTACTTCTCGTTTCTTCAAAACAGAGAAATAACATAAAAAATAGACAAACACTCTCACGTAAACGTTTGCTCCAGTACATTTCAACATCCAAACAAAATATTATAATGATCCAAAACTTAATGCTTTAATAATATAAAAATTACAGTAAATTTTTATGCGGAACGTCATTGCAGTAGAAATGAGTTCAATAGCAACACATTTAATCTTCAATACATACGTCATGAAATTCCGATGTTTCTTTTGATCATATATTGTGCTTGTGGGGAAACATTCCTATGATTTATATAATAATAGAATGCCACTATGTGCATCTAATACAGAGAAATGCTTGATCAAGAATGTTGCTAACTTTTGTTATCTAGGATGATTGGTATCGGAAATGAAGTTGCCCTTTTTGACATGAACAACAATTCAGAGTCCTAGGCAAAACTACGAACAATATGGATCTTCATTAAATGAAATAGAAATTATAAAATTATATTCATTAATTATGCAAAACCTGCGGAGTATGACTGCGAGATTTGACTAGCTACAAACGAAATAAGGAGAAACTCCGGACACGTCAACACTTATATGCTCCATATTCTAAGAATACGGTGGCCCCAATTTCTTTCTTTTGGATAAAAGTGGAATATAACTAGCCAGAATGATACAAATGTTAAAATAAAAAATAATAAAATTTAAATAGATTGTCTGCATTTTGAGAAAAGATGATGAACATCTCCCTAGGGTTGCCCTACAGTTAAATAGCCAAGAATGCTTTGAGAGAAGAAGATAGAAAAATTCTTAGAAAAGACATACTCTGAAATAGAAAAGAGTTCAAGTGATTTGAGAATAGTGGCTGTGAGGACGACTAGTGAACGATATTTGGAAGAAAAAGATCATTAGTATTAGAACCAGGGCTCTGATCGATATGCACTGAAAATAGGAAGTATACAATAAATATTTGAAAATATTCACATTAAAAAAAAATATATATAAACAATATCCAATTAAATATAAAAAATACGCGCTTCAAAAAATGTCTCATGTCTCTACTAATAACAAAAATGGTATACGTGTATATTAGTTTGATTGAATAATTCCAATAATAGGTACATAGATTTTAAGCTACATTTTCATGAAAATTCAATAAATTAGATTGATAACAGTGATATAACCTAAAATGGTAGAGCTCTTCAAAAATATTCATTTATATGCCAATGAAAATATCTAAAAATATATATGCAAACAAAAATTTTCTAAAATATGCATTTATATGTACTGTTTAATTAAATGTAAATAGAAACAAGAGTTTAAAAAGCTAGAAATCGGTTTTTAAAAGTCATAGAAATTCAGGAAAGAATGTGCAAAACATAAACAGTAATATGAATATAAACGCAAAAACGGTGGAAAGGGAAAATTTTCATTTCTCTGCATTCGCCTGGGCAGACTCACAAAAATGCAATAAATATATCAGAGCACTGTCTTGTTGGTCCAATGTTATATTGTGACATTGGAGGAAAGACCTCTAAAAAGATCCTGTTTTGTTCATTGTCTCCTTAAGATGAAGATCTGCAGGGAGAAACTGTCGATGACAAGTGGGTCGCTTTCTCCTGAGGGATGACTAACGGTGCACGCGCGAAAGTTTCTGCCCGGGAGTCCTGACACAAGTGTCCAGACAGTTGGATGTCCCTGGAATGTCACCGCCAGAGAGCGACACGGTTGCATACCCTAGTCGAAGGAACGCAGCAATGTTTCAATCTTTTCATCAAATCATTGATTAATTTCATTCATTATTAAGAAGAAGATAATGTTGACTGATATCGCAAATATATACCACTGGAAACTAAACTTGGTAAACAACAGTGTCCGAGGTTATACGGCTCAATAGAGTGTAAATAGGATTGGGAACTTCTACATTAGTTAGTTAACGAGTTTCCGCGACAAAGACAGAGTTTCTCGCATCAGATAACAAGGAAAATCCAAAATACTAAAAAAAAAACGTACATGAAACTGAGTTTAGATTACTGAATAAATTTAGATTCTGTATAAAATTGCACCTCTCAAGGTTCACGATGATTTTTAATTAATTTATTTTAAGTTTGGACTCTGAGATTACAGCTTAGGAGTGTCATCGTAAATGTGATTGATTAATGATGCAAAATCTCATCATCAGAACAAAGCATTTGGTCAAGAAATATTTTGGTTGGATCTTGACACATTGACAAAATTTTGATTTTATATTAGCATTATGCAAATGTTACCAACTTCAAGTTTTCCGACCTTTTCAAGCGTCAGTGGAAATGTTCTTTTTTTTTGATGGGAGCTCGAGTTGGCTGAGGTAATGCTGTACTCCTAGATTAAATTTATTTGAAAGAAAGTTAAGAATTATAAATGTTTAATCAACTAGACTTATTTATTGGGACGCTCACTACGGTGTCACTCTCTTCCCCATCTCCTTATATATTATTTTGAGATGATATCGAAATAATCTTTCATAAATTTATCCCTATATTTAGAGCGATCATACATATTACACCATTTAGCACATCCACGGGTTCCATTCCTCACAATTCTACTGGCTGTCGCCAAGAAGCAGACGCAGCCGGCGCGCCCCCAATTGTGAGGGGGCACCCGAAGCCCTCTCTCTCCACGTCGTGGCCACGTATTGTGCTCGTAACAGGGTTTTATAGCCCCCTCGTTGTAAACTGGGCGACCACGATGGCGGTGGTGGTGGTGGTGGTGGTGGATGCAGCGGTTGCGAGACAGCGGTCGCCATAGAGAATGAGTGCCTGGCTTCATGGCGATCACAGTCTACATGATATCGAAAAATTAAACATCACCATCCATTAGAATTATCATGATACCATGTCTGAGGTACCCATACAACTTCATAAAAGAATGGTTGAAAATTAGAAGAATAGAATGGAAAATATAATAGAATTTAATTTATTCCTCAAATATTTACATTTCTTTTTTTACCAATCAAGTACACAACAAATACTACAAAATCAAATATTAACATTAATAATAATAATAAACATAATCACTTCTCTAAGAATACATTCACGCAAAAGGCTGCGTAATGGAATCATCAGTAGACTTCAAAAAATTATAACAATTGGTTATCGAAAGTGCACAGTTTTTTAGTTTTTAATTATTTTTATGATGAAAAAAAAACATACCTATATAAACATCCTTATATACACATACTTATAAGAGAATAAAGGAATAAAAAAATAAAAAAAAGTCATACGATAATATAAAATATAAAATATATAAAATATAATTTTTTTATATAAAATATAAAAAAGTCATACAAAGTCATAAGTCATTTTCTTTACTGCAGAAAAAAAATTGCACCCCACCAAAAGAATTATATTGACAACTGAAGTAGGAGAACTATATCCGTATCAGTAAAGGGAACGTTTCTGTGAAGTTGCATTACAGTAATAGAGAGAAAAGGGTTGCTCTAAAAAAATGTAATTTCTGAAAATTATAATAAATTAGAAACATGCTAAGGTTTCAATTCATTGATATCATCTTAAGGGTTTAACTAAATGAAATGATGGCTATCATTATTACCTAGCTATAAGTTATGGTAATTGGTTCGAAAGATCTTCCCTTATATAGTACACATTACTGGAAGAATGTCCTCAACTAAATCGTCAAAAATCGTCCTTATTCACCATAAAAGTTCTTACTCTGTAGAACAATTGCTGTCGTCTTCTGTGTTGGTAGCATAAGGGTGGTGTTGGTGGTGCATGCGGTGGTGAACTTGTTCATGGTGTCAACGAAGGCGGCGATGACCCCTCCATAGATTTTTACAACGTCTCTTTAGCCCAGAGACCACTTTCCTCGTCAGATATACAACCCCTCTCTGTCTACCTCCGTCCTCTGTTCCGGAAACGCACAACGCTTTTCTTCTCTTCGCTTGGCACGTGCGCTGCTCCCCTCTCCTCTTCTCTCCCCAACCTTCCAGCAGCACCCACCCACGACTTCCAGTCGTCGTTGCACCCATCTGTCCGTCCAGGGCTCTTGACGGACCTTCCTTCGCCCTTGGAAACGCTGATTGATAGGTTCCTTCAAGTGGAACGCAGTTTGCTTTCATCCGCAACCGTCGCCCTACATCCACCTCTCCTTCCTTCACAATTCTTCTACATCAGCTGCTTCTTTGCTGGGTTTCTGGAAGATTATGCGATTTGGAAAGACTGATTCTAATGAAAAAGCATATTTACATGTATTGCGTAAACAAGATGCTTAAACCGATCGGGGTCTCCCTTGTCGACGTTAGAGGTTTCTTAGCAAACACATAAGAATTTCCTGTGTAACACTCAAGATTTTTAAAAATTTAAATGTACCAGTCAAGAGCAGAGTACATTCTTGAAAACATAATACTTTTATTTCAACGAAATACGGGGGAATCGTTGCTTTTCTATGTGTTTTCAAAGTGATTGTCAAAATATTTTACCTGATCCACCTAATGAGGAAGAATTAGGTTTTAATGTGAATGTAACAACATTGATATAAGGAAATTTTATAGAATGTTATGTTACAAATCATAATCCGCACATTTAGTTAGTACAATGATATTTATTACTCATTTATTTATTACGTAATGTCGAGGTTTAGGTTATAATACTTTCTATCCCTTTTTACCATGATTTTGAAGTAGTAATATGTAAGGAAAGCTGTTTGGTTTTCTCATTGTTTCCTCGGTAATTTCCTATGTACAGTAACAACGTCATAACGTGGGATTTAATGTGATATCTCTATTTACCATACATCCGTTCAGCCAGGTACGGTACAACCAATCCGTTCCATTCTCCATATATAGGTGAAAGAGTAAACCAAACGGCTACTCCCTTCTTCTCAACAAAATGGTAACATTTAATATAACAAAATGAAATGTGCCCAACAATATCTGGTGGGTGCTATGTTTGGATGAATAGTGCAACCGTATGGTCTAACCATCGGGTGAGTGGTAAAAGAGACTGAGCGAGATAGGGCTCGTTGGACGGGGTTTGCATCCGCTCGATTGCAAGGGAGCGACTGGGCAGGCATTCAGACGCAAATCGTAAAAGGAGGTCGCCCGCTTCTCGCTGGCGGCACAAGGCTGGTGGCATAGTTGTCATAAAGATTGGCCACGAAGCGTGGCGCATTAGTAAAAGGGTGTAACATTTCTGTCGTATTCATCTGTATCTCTTTACTACACAGAGTATGATTCGCAATGACGCGCGGAGCTGCGCGTATCTAATGTGAAAGCGTATATTTACATATGGGAAATGGGCACATTATTTCCGGTAAAGAACACATACATATTGCACGTGTGTCGGTCGTAAGTTACATTCTGAGATTGAAATAAGGTCAAAAGTCGTCGTAACCACTTTGACACACCAAGATTCGTTGATATTCAGTTCCGCTTACAGAAAGGCTTCGTACCAATCATTCGCAAGAATACTTGATTGAGAAGTGTTGTCAACTAATTTCTTAAATTTGCAATTTAAATCAACTTTCGCTTGTTTTAATTACAAAATTAATTCACGAACTCAACATGACGACTCAATGGGGTACAGAATCAAAAAGGTCCAATACAATCAAAACCAAATGTTTCCAAACGGTGATTAAGGTTTTAATAGGAATGATACCGAAACATTCGTATTTCTCAACACTTTTGTTTTTAATTCTTGCCTCAATGTTTCACGATAATATGCAAATCAAAAGAGTATTCTCGGCACAACATATGAAAAGAGAAGCTGAATGACGGGAGCAAAAGGAGTGAGAAGAGAGTCAAGAGCAGAAGACTATACACTGTGAACTGAATCATCTTTGCCTGGAGGGATGGATAGTAGAGCGGGTTGGAGAAGAATGGACAAATGTGTGGAAGAGGCCACAGCTGTTCCCCTCGCTTGCATTAACCCACTCCATTGCTGTTGTCCCCAAGGATAAAACCAGATATGTCTTCAGTACTAGTAGTTTCACTGTTTTCTAATCCATTTTTATGCTGGGAAAATGACGAAGTGGGGAACATAAACCATACTTTAAAGTAATAAAATTATCCGATTAAGCACATTATAGTGTTTGCCAAAATTGACTGTTGCTGAGGTTTCATTTCAGTTCTATATTGCAGAAATCTTCATAAGCTAAAATAACACGGTAATTATTTAGAGAATATTGAAAAGTAACGAAGCCTAAGGAAATATAAAACGGTGTTTTAAACCTGCAACAAGAAAGCAAACTAGTGGCATGCTAGGAAATTGCTATATCACCAAGTATTGAACTATTGGGCACGCAGAGGAAAGAACAGAACGATGGATCGTAATTAGTATAATGGACAGTGTCTATTCCAAAGACGATGTACATTCACAAATGCATTTCTAAAAATATTTGTATTATGAGAGAATTAAAAAACATTACGTTCTTTATTTGACAAAATAATTGTTTATGTGAAAAGAAATTTCTAACTATCATTCCTAGGTTATACAATTAATACTGCTTGTATCGAATGCATTCCTGCATCCTAACCAAATAAAGATTTTAAGTGTATCCCACCTCCAAAGAATATTGCTCAACCCTACAACATAATTCACTCATCTTCCTTTATTGTGTCAATATCACGCTGAATACACGGAATACTCGAAACCCAATTCATAAAAATTTGTCAGCCAACATTTGGCTGTTGAAAACGCGATTAAACAAATATTCTCGATGAGAGAGACGTCCAATAAGTATGAAAAGGACTAGACCCTCCGGAGCATTCAGGGTTCGGGTGTCGATTTCACCCTCGCTCTCCCCTCCAGAGATACCCTGACTGCCGCCGGCCGGGTCGGTGTCTACGACGGCGGAGAAAGCACTGGCAAGGCAGGTGTGGCAGGCGGTTGGGGAGGCGGCAGTAGAAACACCGGACAAAAGAGACATCGTAACTCTATGGCATTGCGGTGACAGCAACAGAGATGCTTTGCTCGATGGTTATGCGGCAAGCATAAGCTTTCGCTCTTACCGAATCGACGAGTCAATTTGTTTGAATTTAAGAATTAATTAACTACATTACCATAAATCACAAACATTTTAACCCATTATTTTTAAACAAACTATGACAAAATAATTAAACGTTACTTGATAATTTATTGAGAAGTGGGATCCCGAAGGGGAAAACCTCATCTAGATCGTTCAAGTGGGGGATCGAACCCGCTCACTCTAGCTCTGCAATCAGAAGTACTTAAGATGCTATATCAACTTAACCGCCGCTTGTGTTTAACTATTTCTAAAATACTCTTTAATATCAATACTTATTTAGTTTCAACGTACATGTCTCCACTTTATTCACATGAACAATCATCTTTATTCAAATTAGAGACTTCCACGGTTTTACTTTTTTGTTGTTGTAAGCATTGTAGCCTTTGTGTATAAGACGGTATCAAAATGTATTAGACAAAATTGAATTTTTAATTTATCATTCCTAACAGCAAAGATATCTTGATTCTTCATTCATTATACTACAGGAAGGGTTATGTATTTTCATTTTGAATTAGTTGTACCATGTGCGCGTTGCTACGCTACGAATTTAATTGATTCAATTAAACTATATGAAATGCATTAATTAATTGAAATGATGTGCGCGTCATCTATTGTACAACAGTTGTTCTAGTCAGAAACCTTCGCGGACGTGTGTACATCAACTTGCCAAAGTTTCATCACCATCAGACTTATAGTAGCAAGAAACTTATTTTGGAAGGGAGCCAGCATTCTCGCCATATGTTAATGTCTAAGTTAAGTCAGTGATCTTTAAAATATTTTAAGTTCGTTAAATGAAATTTTAGGGTATTTAGTTAACAAATGGTAAATTAAATACATCTCATAAAGATAACGTACTTTCATTACAATTTATAATAAATTTCGGATGGTACACATGCCCTCAAACCCCCCAAACTCTCCCTCCCCTTACTACATGTCCGATTCTAATATAAGATGATTGATGGTAATACTTTTTTAGACAAGGTTTGTTCTGTTGAACTTCTTAATGTACTTTCATTCATTTCCTCTGTTGTTTTGGGTGCGTGCAACGTATTCACACGGGTTCGACAAATTCAAATATTATTTCAAATACTTCACATTTCCTAGAACTCCCGAACGTACATCAATGTGCAGGTTAATATTATAATCAAATGAAGAGCCGTGAATTAGCATATAGTAACACAAACTTATCCAAAAATACTGTGATAAAAATGTTGGAGTATCTGTGGCATGGCGATGAGAAGTAAAACTGTACACGCAGGAAATCAGCTAGAGAGTAATGCAGATTATTGTAGCTGCCCTGAAGACCGCGTGGAAAGGGAGAGGGTGCACTCAGACGCGTAGTTCTCATCCCCCTTGAACTGTCCCTCGCGCGCGTCACCTCATCCTCCTGTACCCTCTACATAAAAGGACGCGGGCGTCGGAAGGGGGATTAGAAGAAGGAAGGGTGGGAGACAGGCGGACGCGGTGGGCAGGGTGGGGAACCGCGACGCTGCGGGACCCCGCCGATCAGGGGGCACCGAGGCCCCCACCCCTCGAGGGGGGAAGCACCTCGCATCGCCAACATTACCGTCTCCGCGGCTGCTGTCCACGATGAAAGCGGCACACAATATGCTGGAACACTATCACGTCATAGCAGCGATCATCCGCGATAATACTTGACTAACAAAAGTTGCAATATAGAAGGGTTCCAAATGTTACTTTCTTTTTTACTATGCGTAAACTCAAATTCGGTTGGTATCTCCTTTTTGAGTCGATCGGTTTCTCATTTACATTGTCCACGTAACGAACGTTTTTGAAACATCATGAAATCAAACATAAACCAAGGTCATTCAAAAATTATAACTTTTTTCGTGTTGCTACCAGGACACCTTTGGAAATGTTGATAGACGTCACAAAAACGTCTAACATGAATTCTGAAGCGTCCAGTGAGTGAATTGCTTATTCTAAATCATCAATATATTTGAGCACAAATAATTTCTTGATAATATTATTAAAGATGAAAATGATTATTAAGAACATTTGAGTGGTACGATGCACTGAACATTGTTTTTATTTCCTTTTCCACTACGATGGTTGAAAAGTCTATTGCAATAAGCCGGAGTCTATTTTCTATGTACATGTATTTATATTTATATGACGAAGTCGTGCTTCAGACGCATAATATCAGCAAACTTCTTTTCAAAGCAAAAAAAAAGAAAAGTTTTTTTGAATTGAATTTATTTATTTATTTACTTATTATTTCATGCCTCAGTACTAGCGACCATATTATTTAGTACAATTTAAAGAAGCAAACAAAACCAATTACAAAAAGTGAACAAAAATACCTGTAACAGAAAAGAATGCAATTTATAATTGTATAAATGAATTGACATTATTTAAAACATTCCAGTTTCAGAAAAATCGTACCAAATACACTTACAATTTAACGTATCTTAAACCAAACCTATGTAGGTTTCACGTTTCGGTACCATTTTCGCATTCAATAAACACGAAAGAAGTGTGTGGTATAATTATTCTTCTCCAGAGAGGAATGGTAATTAGTTGGTAACTAATCCAAGCTAATAAAGAACATGGCGACAAGACGAATATACGAGTTAAAGATGGGAAATCGAAGACAAAATACTAGCAAACAAAATCATCTTCAGCATTTCTGGTCGTTTTCATAATTCTTAAATCGTAATGAGATTTCCAAGATTTTTATAACGTATCACATTGTTTTTCAGTTGTATCACTTATCACAAATTTCCGTTTCTCCACATTATCTTCTCACTTTTCTCGACCTCCTTCGTCGTATCAACTCATTCCCTCCAATGCCGACTCATCATTTAGCATGCTATGGTCACCCTTCCACGACTCTCCTACAGCTTCCGCCCTCAACAGAGTCCACGCCGCCACCGCTGCCCGTCCGCAATCTGGCGGCCGCGAGGGGTTGAGAGGGTGGTCGCTTGCGCGTAAGGGCGAGGGTCGGTCCATTGAAGCGAGTGGTGAGTCACGCGCCGCGTGGCTGCTCGCGTGATGCACAGTAGGACACTCTGATTGTTGGTGGTCAAAATGTCTCTCCCACTCATCTAATCGAAAAGCAAACTTTATATTCCCTTTTTATCGAGTGAGCTAATGTGTAGTTCTTAAAGATAATACAAATTAGATTCGCTTGAATAGTTCTTAAATTACACATTACCTTCTAAAATTATATTGTGATAGCTGATAAAGTATGTATTATTCTTTAACGAAGAAAACAGATACAAAATCACCAAACATTTATCTAACTTAAACCCCTTTATGAATAATGAGATAAGAAAATTGGCGTACTTATAAATACGTTTAAAAAGGAAGTGTAAAAAAATAAAATAAAATTCCTCTTTGAACTTTATTGATAAATAATGTTTAATTAAGATTAATTAATGATCTTAATTTGTATAAAATCCTTACCTCAAGTGTATACGTTTAAATCGTGTTTTGTTTATCGTGTCAAAATGTGTTCTCCCACTGTGCCAGCCGTGGCATCGACGGAGGCGCGGCTCGGCGGCCCTCAAGGGATATGGGTCACACGCAGCTTCCGCGGCGACGGTGGCGGTGGCTGGCGGTGGCTGGCGGTGGCTCCCCGCGGGTGAAGGCGGACGACGAGCGGCGCGGCGTGGCGCGGCGTCCGTCGTCGCGGGAGTGGTGGTGGTGAGGGGGGGGGGGGGCAACCCCTCACGTCCCTCTATGCGCAAGCGATCGCAGATGCAAAACCTCTCTCTCGCTACCATCATCTGCACTCACGTTCGCAGTAAGCTGTATCTTCTTGGATAAACTGTTCTTGGACATTCACCGAAGGAAATGAACGCAAAGGAAGGGGAAGTTGAATTTCGATTGTGGGCTTATAGATGTTGTGAAGAAATACCACCAGAATATTTTTGTCATAGAATTAACACGATGAACGAGGAAAAGCTACTATTAAGGAATTTTAATTCATACTCTATCTATATTTTTTTATTAAACTAATTGTAAATACCTATACATCTCGTGTTTCAAATAGTATATTACCTTTTCTTAGCAGTTGTACATTGGCGATTCTCCTCTGAGATGAAATACTTCACCACACATTCACAATAATGTCTGTGCAGATTCGGAATCTGCATGTAGACACAAAAAATATTTCCTTCGTTTGCATTTTGTCTGGTGTATTTGTTTCCGGTATTTTCGTTAACACTTATAAGAATATATGAACGTATTTCTTTGAACTTGTGCCAGTTAGTTCAATCAGTATTAATACAAAGATAGTCAGATTCTTCGTTTCGTACTAACTTTGATCCCGACATTTACAAAATATTAGTATTTTATTTCTCTTATTTTAGAATATACAACAGCATCAATCTTAGATTAAGCGTGCTGTTACAAAAATAAATGATGAGATGAAATGTCTCGTAGGTGAGCTAATGTATCTTTCACAATCAGATTTTTTCCCTACTAAATGTTTTCTATTTTATTTGATTAATGTATCAAATCTATGATTATGAATAAAAATCAATTAGCATTAAAATTAAAAATCAAAATTAATCTTATAGGGTTTTAAAAAGGTCATTTTAATTATTCATAAGTAACTTTACTACCGTCCATATTTTAAGGAAGAATTTTACCATAAGAAAAAATATTCTTCGAAGTATTATAAAGGTAAAAGTGTTGAAATAGTTCGAAATATAGAATCCTTTTTTCACTCAATTACTATGTCAGACAGAGGGTCACTTCCATAAGTAAGTCTGAAAAACAATTACCTTTATCCCAACTCTTTTACATTATTTAGTGGATTATTTTTCGATGTTCATTGAAGACAAGTACATTCAACACTCATTGGTTGCCTTATATATTTCCCTCTCCTCTATATATTCACCATTTATCTTCTTTTTTATGTATGTAATATGCATTTACATTACCAGATCATTTTTTATCCTCTCCGCATACTCCTAAAAAGAGTGCAAAAATTGTCACACCAATAGAACTTGCTCAGAGGAGCCTAAACACTAGATATTCAGGTTGCAACTAACAAAATATTAAATCATTTCACGCGATCAATAAGAATGTATGTATTATGTTCAGGTTGATAATTTTGTGAATCGACTAAATTTGACTATTGTTTGGTCTAATAATTACATTTTGTTTAGTTATGACTTTTTTAAACATCTTCTCCATAGTGCAAACACGATCAAACACCTTAAAATAAAAACATAGCATATTTGAGATACTTTCTTCTAAAAACCTTGAATTATTTCAACTTATTAAACTGTATTATTTAGTTAGATATCAGTGAGGCGGTACTAGTATTCATTTTTAAGTGTAAATGAAAGATGCGATGTTGTCTAGTAAAATATTTATTCAGATAGTACTTTCGCCAGCTTAGTTGGCATCTTCAGTCTAAAATAAAACGAAAAAAAATATATAAATAATATGTAAGAATGTAAAGTACAAGAATTTATTGTTAAGTTTATAAAATTTGAAATTTGTTAAAAATATTTTAAAAATTGAAATTAAAATATAATCTAGTTTTTGAGTGTACTGGAAACAGGGCAACAAATTAATGTAGAATGAATCTGTGAATAAAATATAAAAGCTACAATTAAATGAAAATATAAATAAGTAAGTTGAACGTACCTTAAAATGACAAGTGTCAAAGGACAAAGGTGCTGAAGGGTTCGACGGCACGTTATTTAAGAACTACAGGTAGGTAGGGATTGGGGGAGGGGTTCAGTTAGAGCACTGACCGGGAAAGTCCTGTGAGTAANTAATGAATAGCGATTTTGGGTAAAGAAACATCTCGTTGGGCAGGTGTCCCGTTGTATAATTTTTAAAACACGATATTTCTAGTATGCATGCTTCCTTAAGTTCCAAATTGAACATTTTAAAAATAAAAATATGTACAAATAGTTTTATTTCATTTTAATACGATTAATATTTGTCACAACTCAACAATTTTAATGATAAATTAAAATAACTATGTTCCAAAAATATTAGTACTAATCCCTATCTGCTGCCTTATTCATGGATGAGCTGGTATTTTAACTCAAGGTATTAAATCATCCGAAATATAAATAAATCGAGAATAACACCAAGAGGATGTTGGTTGAGCTGGCGAAAATGTGTTACATACAAGGGTACCATTCAACTATTTAGCCTCAAGCATGACTTCTTCAGTCTGATCATTCGGCTGACTGTCATTCGCACGCACGGGTGCACGCGACGTCTTAATTCGACGGGAGCCAGTTCGGCGCGTGTCCATCCATTTAACAAGTACCAGTCACCCCACTCGACTGGAGAGTGAGGAACGATGTACTACTGTTTCGTACAAAGAAGAGATCCTGGCAGAAACGCTGTCATATTTTGCGCAAGCACAGGACGATATTGATAGGATGAATGAGATATTGTAGCAGGAAACAAGTTTCAGTACTATTTACAGAACAAAACCTTTATTACACATTTCAAAGAAAAAAATATTTCAGCTGATATATACTGTTTACTAAACAGAACTTCTATATTACAGTTTTCAAAGTATTCAACTGCAACATACCGTTTGCAAAATATGAAACGTTATACCCCTTTCAAAACATATTTCAACTTAATTTGGTTCTCAGGTCTTTTGGTCATTCATTCATCAATACACTGAAAAATATTACTAATACTCTGACAAGATACAATAGAAAATCTCTTTATAATAAGTAAAATTTTCTTTCAAGTTATTGCTATCCAAACTTATACGGTAAATGAAAGACATAAATACCCTACCCTTGTCATATAATCATTCAATCTCACTTCTTAACATAGCACTGAGTTAAACTGACCCCTTAAATTCCATAGGCTCTACAACTAGCAAAAAATGAATGAAGTCTAATCCCCCATCATTTTAACAATTTATAAAAGTTGCATTGTTATTAAATGCTTCCTTATACCATAATGTCAATAATACTTTCATACGTTCCATCGATCTCTTACTTAGTCTCCCACATTAGTCCGGAATTATTCCATTCGTAAATTCACATGACCTTACAGTAACTTACAGCTGATTCGTCTCACCGTTCTAGTTATTATCAATAGCCAGAATAAGATAAAGCAAGAGAGGTCGAGTCCCTTCGCATAGGTCAATTAGCCAAAGATCACTGGCTTAGGTCAATTAGCATCAGATAGATTCACTATCGCCTCGTTCCGAACAAGCCTTTCTAGCAGAAACAGTCGCAGGTATTCGGACACATTCTCACAACTCCCACAGAATTTTTCTGACATTTCCATTTTATAGGAAAGTTCTTCCTCAGCATACTTTGAACGTTCGATTACTCTCATTACAGCTTAAACTTAATTTAATCACTGCTTTCACGACTCGTTTGCCCTCTTACACCCTATTGGTCTACACCTCTCTCTCGCGTTCCCGAGCATTCACCTCCCGTACCACAATAACTTTTCGAATATGGCTATAGGTCCCTCGTCACCAAGTCAACTCGCGCATGCGGCACAACAAGTATCTCGAAGTATCGATTAATGATCACCCTATCGTCATAAATCGATATTAATACCATCCTGGAAGATAAAAGGGCTTATGTAAACATTCTAAGTCCCGTGCTCATCGGAGTTTGGACTTGTTAGATTTGCAACGCCACACCTTTAAATGACAAGTTTGGTAAAGCTTTGTGTATGGTGGAAGAACAATTGGAAAGATGGAAAGAGCATTTTGAGGAACTGCTCACCATAGAATATGAAAATAGCGGCACTACCACAGAGAATGTGCCAGTCATGTATTTGGATATTGCTTCGTGTGCACCAACCCGAAGAGAGATTATTGCTGCTGAAGGAAATGAAAAGTGGGAAAGCCCCGAGAATAGACGGAATTCCAATTCAAATTTTGAAAGTGGACATATCCTCTTCTGCTCAGTTTCTTACTGCATTATTCCGCCAAATATGGGTTGAAGAACAATACCCACAGGAATGGAAAGAGGGATTTGTGGTGAAAATACAAAACAAGGAGATCTGAGGGAGTGCAAGAACTGGAGTGGTATTACGCTTCTCAGCGAGTTAGCAAAATGTTCAGTAAAATCATACTGAAAAGTATGTATCTGATTCTAGAAACGTCTCTTCGAAGAGAACAAGCTGGCTTCCGTAAAAACAGGTCATG
>NNCF01127981.1:230362-303285 GCA_002313205.1 Laupala kohalensis
AATAAAAATTTTCAAAATAAGTCTGTAATAGAGGAGCAATAAAATGTATTCTCTCGTTTCGATTTAATAGAGGTATGTTCACCAGTACTAGTCTTTTATGGGTCTGTCAAATATGTAAGCACTTTCAAGTTTGCCTACGAAAGTGATGAGCTTTTTCCCCGTCACAGAGGTGTGGCGTTGCAAACCTAACGACTCCAAACTGCGAAGAGCGCGGGACTTAGAATATTTTCATAAACCCTTTTATATTTCCAGGACGCTACAATATTGAATCTATTTCATACGACTGTCTTAAATTTGATAGAATTAAATTTGAATGAACATTATCGCAAATATCCATTAAAGCCAATAAGGTCAAGATATGTCACCAAAAATAAAATTAAAGACATGTGAGACGGATTAATAATTACTCAATCGTCTTATAATAAATTTAGATGAGTATTTGTTTTATTTCTCCTGTACGCAAATATATAGCGTTTTTATCAATTTTTATCAATTCTGAGAACCTTGTCTTCAATGATATTACAGGGCGCTATTTGCGTAATAATATTTCTTTACATATAAAATCATTCTTGTAAAAATAAAAACATAACAGAATGAATTCTTCGACATAAATTTTGAGGAAAAATATTGCTGAGATAAAATTAACATATCAATAAATAATTCTGAGAACTGACTCAACATTTAATGAAAATTAAAATAGTAATAATAATAAAAAGACAAATTTGCAATACTATATAATAAAACATTATCATCTATTCATCTATTGACACTGTCTGGAAGTCTGCTTCATTGTCTCTATTTCACTAATGAATTTTCAAATCGTTCATATATTATATTGTTCTGTAATAGTCTATATTTCTGCTGCACCCAGCGTTCCTGTTCACCCATGGTTTCGTCCAAATATCTCTACCATTCGGCACCGTACAAGAAACATTTTCGGGTGTTTCTTCTCCTTCGTTACATACACACTGTATGTCGTTGTTGTTTTTTCAAATCGTTTTTAAGTACACCAAAAAGTCTCTATATCCTGTTAGGTATTGTAAGAATACTGGTTGCGGATTGAACAAATTTGTTTGATGAACACTTTATCAAACTTGGTGGAAGGGTCTGCCACAGTCTAGACGAGACAGTACGATATTTTGAATTTTTCTCCATTGCTCGCGGATGGAAATTCATCCGTTTTTCATGTAATCCCTGTAATCCCTACTTTTCATGAGGGTAATAGTTCATTAAGCGTGGACCTAGTCAATGTTAGGAGAGTTTGTCTGATTCCTATTTATCCAACGACGTGAAATTGTGGCTTGGAAGAGTCTTATTAAAATCCCCGGACGACGTAATATGTTTCACTCATTTATTGCGCATACTTTCTACGTGTATATATAATATGAATATAATCAATAAATATATTTTATATAATTAAAACTTTATCATAGTTTAGAGGTACTGTACTCTATAATCGTTCATATTCTCATCATAGCGCCAAAGACATCCCCCAAAACGTGTTCTCTTTCAAATGACATATGCGGAGGTCGTATAAATCCGATAAAGAGTAGATTATTGAACGAATAGGTGAATGAAAGGACACTTGCAGAAAACGATGGGAAGAGTTCTATGGCATAATACGATGTCTTGTTAGATGAAAGAATTAAGAATGGTTTTGAGAATTATTCTCCTCAATTATATCATGTAGACTCATAGTAATTAATAAACACAAGAAACTCTGATCTATTAAAACATAACAGATAAAATAATATAAAGCAATATTAATAACTAATTTCAAGTAAAAATATAAAACCTAATTGGTACCAGGGAAGGTTGGATCACTTTTTGCGTTAGGATTGTTACGAAATTTTTAAACTGAGAAACGCTTTAATATGAACCCGCAAGTTCGTCATCCTGCCCCTTGGGTTGGAACGCTGGCAGACTCGCTGGAGTAGGTTAACTGTAACAGTTATTAGATAACCTAAGTAATTGACAATGATTTAGGAGGAAACATTTTTAAATATATTTTTTTTAAATATATACTTTATAATATATACACAGAGAATTCATGAATGTTATCAAGTGAAAGGTGCTATTCAATCCATACCTTCGGTTTGGTGTATCTCCCACATCCCTGAACGGGAAATTTAGAACCAGCAACGATTGCACAGGAGATGAGTTCACCAGCACTGCCACCTTAACACTCGGAGTCTCAGTGGGCGTCCTCATTAGAGAGTCATATTTCGGCCGCTAGTTAGCGCTGCACGTGCCTCAAAGGGTTGAGGGCACATGCGACGATCGAGCGGAAACATACGGAACTGATATGACTCATACAACTCATGTTCGCGTATACATTGTATGTTTTGTCAGTTCCCCAACGCCCCATGGTACAACCCAACGCCCCACGAAACACGCACGTGTTCATCTATTGCGCATTGTATCAATTCATATTTCTGGGTGGGAAATATAGGGCATATGACAGGTAGAAAAAATAAAGTCATTAATAGATAATATACTAGAGTAGTGTTTCAATTGCTTTTCCATGTACTTACGAGTTTGCAAGAATATTAAATAAAATGATAAAATAACTATTGGATGATCGTTTCAATACAAAACTGAAAGTATATTTAAATTCATTTTTGTTGTAAATTAAACTCTTTTAGCCATGTTTGTCAATGTTTACCTTTCATTAACTTCTAACTACCTTAAAATGCTCGTGGAACTTTAATGGTCATCATGTCTTACATAAAATATATTTTTTACATGTATTTTCATTCCTCCTAACCAGAGAGATGAATATGTATGATAGTTGGAATTTCATGATGAGTAACACATTAGGAAAAGGTTGCCATAAATGATGTAGGATTAGCCAGACTGCAAATACAAAACAAACTTCTGATACACGTGTGAGTTTAAAAGAAAAAGTGAATAACGTTTCCTTGAACAATTTTGCTTTCCACACTATATCTCGTTTTCATCAATATTATACTTTTGAAGGTAAATTTATGTACGAAAAGGTCATAGAACAAAACCCAGTTACGTATTCAACCACATTTGTAAATATATCCTTTTCAATATCAAAAGTGTTTGTCTGAGCCCTGATTATTGAGAAGAATACAATGTATTTCCTAAACGTAGTCAATGTGAGTCACAATGAAATATCTTTAATAAATCTGTATCAATAAGGATTTCAATCTCTCCTGAAAGAAGAAGCTATTCGACTAATGTTGTATATCTCAATAAGAGAAAAGCTCCTGAATATGCATTATATTTTTACCTAGTACTACTGCAGTATTAAGACGTTGGTTTCCAAATTTGTCAAAACAATTTTAAGTTCATTTTCATTCTGTTTTATTACTACAAGTCAACTTGCTTTCCCACTTTGAATTAAATTTAAGATATTCTATTTCTTTATAATGTAAAAACGTGTATTGAGTTAAAGGGGGAATGCTTTCCTTTAAAATTTTGCTCACAGAAATAATAGTTGCAGTGAAGTTATTTGGCTCGAAAACTAGTTTTGAATATTTAAAGTTTGCCAATTTTTAATTCTTGGTTCAATGAACATGTTTAATTTTTGGTACATTTCCACCAGAAGCTAATAATATTATCTAATACTATCAATAGATCTGAAAGATTTAAGTACGTAAATCTGCCACTAGGGAACTCTATTCTCTCCCAGAATTATACTATTACATACTATTGATGGATCCACACACCGTCGCGGCCTCCCGCATCTTCCGACGGCCTGGGATGCTGTATGCCAACTGAGCGTCGGCAAACGCTACAAGAACGTAACTATGAGCTCACATACCTTTCACTGGCCAGTGAAAATCTAACGAACAGTAGGATCTTTCATGATCATTTTAACCTGCCTTCATTGACGAATTCAATAACATTTAACATTGTTGTACATAATCATGAATCCTTTATCTTTAAATTAATGGCATGTGTTTAGTTGTAAGTTTTAGTATTAGATATTTTATGTGTATGTCCATTGATTTTTTGTGTGTTTATTTTATATTTTTGGTGGGATTATTAGGGTACATGTTCTTGCGTCATTTTTTTTGTAAAACAATTAATATTTGTATGTTCATTGATTTATTGTTTGTTTTGATATAAAATCATGGTAATCCATGTGGTCCTCCTTTACAAAAATCTTTTAATTATTAAAATCAAGATACCATTTACTCCCATAGCTTCGAGAGTGTTTTGGGGGAACGGCTCATGCACCAATTGTATTAAACTAGAAAAGAATAATTCTCTACACCGTCAATTAAAAAAAAAATTATAGCATCTATAAAATTATAAATAGTTCAAATTAAACGAACACTCGTTTCGAAGAACGATTGACGGTAGTTCAAATATATTTCTTATATCAACGTGAAACAATACATAGATCTGTATAACTCTTTTTATTCGAACGGTCTATAAAACACAGTTAAACAGAATACAGTAGTTATGACAAAATTATTTATTCGAGTATGACTCGATTAATTTGAGTAAATGGTTAGGTTCGTCAAAACGATTCAGCTGAGGATGTTTCCAGATAAACTTCGAAGAAAACGTCCTGGTACATTGAAGCAACCCGCCAAACTTTTTTTTTGTTGCCACAATTTCAGTTTTGATATCTTTAAAATAACGTAGATTGATTTTCGTCGGACAAATGAGTTAATAAAAAAAGATAAGAACGGCCAAAGAAAATGTAGAAGTAAAGTTAAATAGATCACCTTCACTACTATATAAAAGAGAAAATTGACTTTCTTAAGGGTAAGCGTAAAAAACTCCATCCGGGAACAGATGAATAATACATACGGTTGGGAAAATATTGAAGAAAGTATAAAATGTACTTTGCTACCGAAATATTACCAAGATCATTTTTCAAAAAAAGATTGTGAAAATAGCATTAAATTGATATTGCCCGAGATCTCGGCGAACATTTTCATACTCTTTTTCTTAATTTTCTCGGTTCGCGTAGTGCTTGGAGAAAACATGGCAATTTAAACGCATATTAGCTACCGAAACTATAACATATAATGATGTCAAACAGAATGCTTTGGATAGAAAATGATTTGCATTGTTCCTTCTCTGGCCAATGAATTCCCGACGCCTTCGCTCTTGAACACTGTCACAGTCATTTGTACGCCCATGGCTTCTCGTTGCATATGCAGAGAGCAAGCGTCATATGACTGTCGTGTGCCGGAACCTCCTGTCCCGGTGACGATGAGCCGTGAGGACGGTGGGGAGCGACTCTGGACGAGCAGTTAGTCGTGGACTCCTTGCAACATTTAACAGCCGCGGCAGCTTCCGCCCGGAAGAACGACCACTGCACGCGCGCGCTTTAACCACGGCGAATCTCTTGTGACTTACGAGCCAGGATTGCAGGCAACCTTAGATCTTTGAAACAGAGGGATATTTGGTATTTACTATTAGATGTTCTACTACATCTCCTTACCACAATATTTGGGAGACAAATTGGAGAGTGGAAGGAAATGTTGTTTGTGACATAAAATGAACTTCTTTCTTTCTCGTTGTATTTAGAATACAACGAGATATTATGTAAATGCCACGAGAAATCTAATCAAACTACCATCGAAATATTTCGCTAAGCTTAGATACGTAGCTAGAATTTTTTTTTCTGTTTTGTGAGGAAAGGTTCAGACTCTCCATAAAATTGTTAATGAAATATTTTCAAATTATTTTTCTTTGAAAAGATATAAATTAATTCAATTGTTTTATACACTTTGTGAATTCAATAAATAAACTAGCAATTTTCAAACGGATAACGTACTTTCGTGACTCCTTGCATATTATGGAGTGCTAAGTACGTGACTAGATCCTAGCACAAAAACTAAGACTTTATTAACCTAAAACCTCTCGTTAATTTTATTTCGTGAATAACCAAATGTTCCTAAACATTATTAAGAATAAAATATTCGGCGAATTATGTTGTATCATTACCTGTTTATGTCTCCACTCATGCAGAAATCACCCACGTTGAGCTGACTATATGCTAGTCGTGGCGTGTTCCGACGTCAAGATGGAGTCGAATATTGACGTCGAATAAACGATGTCGTCCCGGCGTCGTATCGTTCGAAACTTGAAGTCAGGACGACGAAAATTAACTACGTTGTCTCGACGTCGAGGAGCAGTCCCTATATGATATTTTGAATTTTCGAGGTTAATGTTACCAAATACCTAATTATTAGTATTTTAAATAATGTTATTTTGAATTGTATTAATGTTATAAGAATAAAGTCCAAGTATATTCAAAATAAAGAAATGTTTGGGTTCATAAAAGCAATATTTTCTTGGTATTTCTATAATATATTTTTAAAGATGTAAGAAATGATTACTATATTACTTGCTGCAGTATCTTTGGAAAGCGCCCTCGCCTTGAGAAGTCAAACCACGCCGCTGGATGCCTGAAGACGGGCCTTGAAGTAGAACGTCTTAAAAGGAATAGGTGCTATACGCCTGTTGAATATGATTAAACAAGGCAAGACGATGGATAATATCCATAAAAGATGTAATAAAAATGACAATGCAATATCGTCGAGATAGTCGTACGGAGATAACAAGACAGAAAAAAGAAGTTTCCATGCGAGGTCAAACCGTGACGCGTTGACAACGTCTTTGCTTTCCGACGTCCGCACGACTTTGATGACGATGAAACGACGTCGTTACGACTGGAAGTTTCTACGTAGGGCATATGTAACATCAGAATATTCTATTTCTGCAACCTCCAAACCCCTTCCCAAATACATTACACCCCCTTCGAATCAAGAATATGAATTACCTACCAAGAGGTATGTAGGATATGTAATACAAACAAAAAATTTTTCGTAACAGTCTTGAAGAAAAAACACCCCAGTATTCTCAAATTCTGTGACCTAAATGATCGTCACTATTTTACTAACAAGTACTTTACTGACAATTCCCCATACTTTAGTCAACAAAATTGTGAAAAATTTATAACATAATCAGTAAAATTTACGGTTAAAACGATATTGTTGAATACTGTCGCCCAAAAGTCTTCAAAATGACTTGAACAAACAAAAATTATCTCCAAAATTTTCAGTGCGCAACATGCGTTATGAATTGCTACGTTGGGCATTTCTATGAAACATAAAGGGTGGGGGGCTCAGCATAGAGTAAAATAAGAATACAAAATGTACAAATATCTAAGCTTGAGTGAAATATCTATATTTGAAGTCATAAACTCACCGAAATCGAGGACGCTATCAGGTCACGGGTGGTTTCGACTATTGGGATGGAAACTACGAAAATTAAGAAATAATCTAAATTCAATTTGTCCAATATGTGTTGAGCAGGAAGAAGATTGGATTCACATCCTGTTACATTGGGCACTAGCAGAAAAATATCGAAACTTTTTGAAAATCTGGGCTTTATAAACGAAAACAGAAACATTAACTTGGCAATTAATATAATGCATGACAACAGAATGTCTGTAGTGGAATCTTTGGGGGCAGTTTCTAAGCTACGTAAGGGAAGAGAGAAAGAAATGAAGGAGATTATAATGGTTGGGTAAAATGCAACGTGATACTGCTGGTTTTCTTGCTTTCTATGTTACAGGTTACGAAACTTCTTCCTACGTACGGGTGAAGAAATACTATTTTGTAAATACTTTTTCTCATAGACTCTATTTATAAATACTAATTTTGTAATAATTCTTATAGACTTTTTTCTTATGTAAATACTTTTGTAAATGTCTTTTGTAAATATTGTCACCTGTAAATATCTTTTCCATGTACAGTATTTGTGACCTGACCGTTTGTTTTCCGTGGTTCCCAACGGTGCTCAATGAATTAGTCAGTTGCACCTATTTCAGATTTAAGAAACTATTAAAGTACGCCAAAAGTTACAGTACGCCAATATAATAATAATTAATTTTCTATCCATGCATAACTAAATTTAATATTATGGCAGCAGGAAATAAAAATATCAACCTTTCTATGAAAAATACCAACCTTTCGATGACGCATCTGAACAATTCATTTAGAGTGAATACCAGGGTATTTAACGCACTGTCCACGGTATTAAAGGGATTAAGAAGGCAAAAGGGCTGAAGCCTCGCCACATGTAATTTAAAATGTAAATATTGTAAATAAAATGCTCTATTGAATTGAATTGAAATATTTGAAGTGTTGTATCATTTTGTTTTTAATAAAAAAATTAGCAAAAAGATATGTATTTCTTTTTCTCGCGTCAATTGCGAGTAACGCACATACTATCTAGAGGAGGCAAGAGAAATTACACAAAGTCCACTACGTATGGCAATGGTTGTGGTACGAGGGAGGCATGGAGGACGCTCGGCGCGGCGGCGGGGTGGCTGCGATGCTGGTAGCAACCACAATGGGCCGGCGCGCGCCGCGGCCTCTCGCTGTCTGCTCGGCATCATAAAGACCCCGGCGGAGGGATCGCTTAATACAAAGCCATTGTTATCGCCAACTTTCCACCACAATATCTGGAAACTTCTCTTCTCGCTGAGCTATTTCTTTCAAATGCACCGTCCGAGAGGAGGACCTTTTATGTCGCCACAACATTCACGAGACGTCTCAATCCACAACGGAGCGAGAGCGAAGCAGAGGAATGAGCATAAACAACCAGCCGCGTTGCATTGCGTTGCGGAGCTGAAATACGGCTACGCGCCGGAAACGGAGGAGATGATGAATGTGTGGACGGTGAACAAGCAAGAAATATTGAGAATGGGATTCGGAAAGTGAAAGGATGATGTATACTTTCGCTTTCTGAAATTAACTCTAATGTTTACATTTTTGAAAGCCCTTCTCGTAAATAGTAAGCTTAGACCGGTTTTGGCATCGGCTTTATGTGGTGGTTTAGTATTATGGGAGGTAATCCCATACTTCCCTTAGTTGAATAATAAAAGTTTATATATTTTAAAACAGTAATTAATGATACAGTAACAATGACGCATGATTTGCACACAACTGAAAAATGAGGGCTTTTAATGTTTTACAATTATCCTATAATACAAAAACTTCTTGAACTGTTTTAAAACAGTGTTCTGTTTAAAAAGTACTATATTAAAAAGTAAAAAATTAATTTCAGTGAAACTGAAAACCAAAAACGTGTGGCTACAAAAATTTCCCTTGTTCACCTATTGTAGGTGCAAGTGCTTAGAAAGACACAAAAGTTACATAAATGTAGATATTTTGAAATGTGAAATGTAAACTTTAAAAGTTTGAAGTCTCTTTTCAGAAATTTCAATGTAATATTAGCACTTATGGGAACGACGTCTCAAGATGCCTGAGTTCTGAATTTTAGGTATTTTACTCTGGTAACAACACTTCGAAAAAAAAGGATAATTATTTACAGGGTAATAATGTAAGTTACACTTTATACACGGAGATTAAGAACTCTATACAATTTCATCAGAACCGAGAGTTTTGAGGTAGAAGTTCAAATGTTTCTTTATGTCATTTTTGTTCGGATTCAATTATATCACTAACGCAAGAATCGAGTCAGTAATCTAAGCAAAATATGGCACACGGCTGCTGCGTAAGTGCATTTCATCCGTGTAACACATTTATCTAGTGACCATACTTGGATAAGGATTAGCATGTTCATTATAAATGTTGACTGTTTGTAGCCAGGTTGTGCTCACATTATTGCGAGTGCACACTATTAATATTTTACCAGTATTTGGTCTTATTGACGATTTCCACTAAACCTGGATAAAATATTCCAGTATTAACCGTGGATATATTAACTCACGATCACGTTGACGATTTAGCGTGATAGTTTGTATTTTGCTTATGTCTTTGATTTTTTATCAGTATTCAGGGTCATGTTCGTAGTTTCTGTTGAATACATTGCAGTTTATGAGTTACACTTCTTCGAGCAGTGCATTGCTCCAGTTCGTCTCGTTCATGCTATCTTGTTCTAATGTTGAGATATCTTTCTCAAAATTACGTTAATTTTTCCTAGCGAATTTTCATGTCTTTGGATACTTCTCCCACCCAGTCAGTATAGAGACAGATTTTAACCATCTTGAGGTGTGACTGGGCAACCCCAGACACATATGTGAGATCGTTATTCTAGTGAATAAAGGAAATGCATAGGTGCATTTCGTAAGAAAGTATCGTTGCAACGGATACACGAAGAAAAAAAAACTTACCGCACTCGGCATTTGAACCCAGCACCATTGTCTCTGGAAGAAATCACCTCAAAACGAGTCACCAGGTTGGAATCCGTGATGTATGTATAGGAAATTGTTTCAGAGTTTTTTCCTTAACTCACTTCCCCGCAATTCATGCGTACGTCATTACATAATTATATCCGTCCATCCCCAATGGACATTGTCTTTGCCGTCCTGCCAGAGCGCATCTCTACCTCCACTGGGCTCCGCTACCACTACCAAAGCGCGCCTGCTGATGCGCCGCAGGTGCCGCGAGTCTCGCACTCAACCCATCGCACCTATCGATAAATCGAACGCGCAATTAAGCGGTGGCGTCATGAAAACAAGTGACGCGGGGACTCGCGCCGCGCCGCTCGTTTGCAGGGATCCGTCACGCGACTCTGGGCGCCGTGCGCCGGGGGACACAACGGGAAGGGTGGAGGTGGCAACGAGAGATGGCAATGGTGGCGGTTCGAATGCGGGCGACGCGCGTCAAGGTGGTATACATGCTGGGTTTTACAGCGAAGGGAGAAGGGGTTAAGAAAAAGAAAAGTATTAAATGTATTGAAGACCCAATCGAAATCTGAAATAGTATCTTCTTTTGTCGCGAATGGTAACACTAAGGGTATGAGTGCTCTAGGATTGGATGTCAATACATTTCCAATGAAGGATAGGTTTTTATCCAAACCATCGATATGACATCCTTAAATTAGAGTTAGGATTCATTTCATTCATTAGAGAGGTTTTCATTTGTATAAAGCAGATATTTTTCGTTTTTATACCTTGTTCACCCCCTGCACCGAACAAAATCATTTCAGGGGTTTGTAAAATGTTGGTAGTTTTTACAAACTTTTATTCAACTTCACTTCTTAGTAAGTATGTTTGGGTCAAATCTTGCAACTGAATTTAAAACCACTTCCCCTCACCCGATTGAACTGAAATTTGGCACACATATATAAACGCTCTGACAAATACAATATTATGATGTCTATTTAAAATAAACACTTTAAAAAAGTTTTTTTTTATAACGGTTTTATTTCGAAATAACTCGTAACACATTATTTCCGGAAAGTTTCCCCTGAAATATAATCCGTCTCTTTCATACAAGTAAGTGCATAACCTACGCTTTTCGTTTTAACTTCTTATCTTATCATTACGATCGTTTCTCAAAAAATGTTTATGCTATCAAAAGGTTTATCTCACGGATGCTATATCGTTTATGCTATTTATTTACACGAATACAAATTTTTTATTTAAAAGGTATTTTAAGTATTACAAATGGTCAAGCAAGATTAATTATTATGATAAATAAATAAACAAATTCTAATACTAAAAAGTATAAAATAATTAATAAAACACCTTTTTAAAAACAAGCTTTTATTTAAGCGATTTACTCAAACGAATAAAATAAGGTAATGTTTTCATTAAAGTAATGCAATGTCAAATGCTAATACCTCCATACATATTTCACATTAGTGTATCCTAATACAAATACACGTACTCACTATCTTTATCGCTGAAAATGATTTAATATTTTATGTTGAATTATTTGTTTTCAAAAAGCTTTTCGCACGAATCGTATAAAAAATATATACTTCGGCAAGACCCAACCGTCACTATCTAGTGAAATAATTGGTATCCACTTTTATGAATATTTAATAACATCTCGTTGATCAATATTAAACTTCGTTTAACCCTTAACCTTCGTTAACTTCCTTATTTCTGTTCAGCTGCTCTAGAATATTTTTCTCTTATAAGATTCCAAAACGTGGTCATGAGGCAGAACTCTGAGGCCAGCTACAATAAGCCTTTCTTATAATCCTATTTCATTCTAATTTTATAACCAGATAACTGCCTTTTATATAAGATCTAATTATCCCTTGCAACTACTGTGGAAAGTTTTTCTTTTTTAAAGTAAGTAAAAATATACCCCAGTTTGCATAATCGAACGTGCTGTCGATGTCTAGAAATATGATATTGCTATGCTTAGTTCTCCACTCTAAAATACCTTTCCATAATCCCACATACTCTGTACTCATACCATGACGAAAACCAAACTTTCTGTCTTGATGACCTTCATTTACTTCAATAAATTCATACATGCGCATATACAACCATTTGTCATATACTATGATAAGTAAAGGAATAAGCGCAACCGGTCTTTGGGACTGAGGGTTATTTCGATCCAGTTTTGGATTTAAGAACATTTTTAGGTTTACTATTTTACATTGATTAGCAAAGTATTGACTCCTCATATACCTTAATTATCATATGTACTTTCTGTTTAATTTCTGTATTTATTTTTTATAATATCATGCGTTAGTTTACCAAATCGTGGTCTTTTCTTATTATTGTATCCCATCCTTCCTCTGAATTAGCATTCAGTCCTGTTTTCTAGTGCACTTTTCAACAACTGCACTTACCATCAGGTTCGATTGCAAGTCCACTGTGATTCATTCAACTACCAAGCATTCTCCGAGTGGGCCAACTAGTAAGATGGCAAAGCAAAATATCTGCAAAGGGATATGTATCCATTTGCCAATCCTGCAGTGCTTAATAATCTTCCAATCGTCACCAAGATTTCTCCAATCATTATCACATAAAATTAATCGCAAGAGCAACTCATTAACAGGTAGAATGCTACAGAGTTCAGAAGAAAATTGAAACGCCAATAACGGAATGTAATGCGGAATTCCTCGTAATTCTGGAAATGCTAAACGCAGCTTCTCAAGGGACATGGGTAGTGATCACGTGAAAAACTGCGCCATCCCATGACAAATTACTCACCGAAGAGATGTCGGACATTGCTGACAGTTCCCTGTTCTTAAGGTCTCTAGTGGGCTAATGGAGAGGCAAGGCGCAGAAAGGAAAAAGGTGAAAGACGAAGAAATAGGAAATAGTAGACACTTCTTTTAATGCTGTAAGGGACGACACTTAATTTGTGTGATTTAGGCAGAAAAGGAACTATAATTGTCTGTGACATTTGCGTATTAATGTATATAATGATGAGGAGAGGTACGTATTGCGGTCCATCGAAGAAACATAGAACTTGTTTAGGTTGAAAAAGATCCGAGATCCGTTAAACGACGGGGTTTGTCTGTAGCAAAGATAGCAGCAGTGCACAGAGAGAGAGAGAGAGTGGCGAGCAGTTATTAGAGGTGACGCTTATGATGTATGCGTTGGCGGGATAGTGAGGGTCACAGAGTAATACAAGTAGCCATTCCTGTTCCCCAACCCCCGCTCGTCATACTCCCTCCTCTCGATCGTCGAAGCGCGACGAATCGCACTTATTGCTGTCTGCAACCCTACTGTTTGAAATATCTCTTGAAGCAAGTGTGGAGAAGAGGGTGGCCACTTTCGTAATGGTTCAAGTTCCAATCGAATCTGTGGTCCAGCTGTCACAGGAAGTGTATGGGTGGTCGCTGGCTGATATTGGAGGGTGCGTTCCCAGAATAATATGCGTTAAAAGAAAACCCTTCTTGACTATAAATTCAACAATGGTTCATCGGTTCAGATGAAGGAAAGTACATATGTAGATCTCGCTTTACGATTAAAAGATTAAGCACAAAATAATAATGTTTTTTTATATTTATACTTAAATTTCTTTTACTACCCTCCCCCATGTCTATAAATGTGACTAATTTTTGTTTTCGATTGTTATTTTAGTCTCCGAGGTGAGGTGGAGGCCATAGCTGGAACCCACGGAGGAGGACTCTTCTTCAAACAGTGAAGCTATTTGGTGGTAGTGTTGATTTTTATGCTGAGATCAAATTTATCCCGTATACACAGTTCTAATAGCATTCTTTACAACTATTTACACCGTATTTACTAAAAAGTCCCATTAAAGTTTTCACACGAGACCCTTTTGACGAAAAATATCAAACTAATTTCCTTCTTTACTAATAGGACACATAATTTCCCTCTAAAAAGCAGAGAATATTTATGATATATATTTTTTATAGAATGACGAGTGAATGAAGGGTGCGATGAATGCATTCCGCGACGTCAGTCCTTCAGTGTACGCTTCGTCAGGGGCTCCCTTCTCCTCCTCATGCACTAAGCTCCACATCTCTCCTAAGACATCATTCTTTAGTTTCATATATATCTCTGAAAATTGCTTCCATTTTCAACTAACTGGTTATCTAATAATTTTCTAATAGTTTCCTACCTAGTCTAAATATCTTTCATTATTTTAGTTTCAATAGACAACTTTATTTTAAAAATTTTAACTTCAGCGAGTATATCCTCGTATTTTTCTTCCAATTCCTTCCTTGAACTCTTTCATGTGTATAGTTGCTTATAATATTCTCTCTTCTTGCATTTTCCCGCACAGTTTCGTTATTTGAACATTATAGAAAATTATTACCGTATAATTTTACTATGACTGTCTCTGGAGTTCTTCTCTGATTCTTTACATACATTTAGTATGACAATAATACGAATTTTTGTTGTCTTGAAACATTTCACATTATGAGCCGATCATAAGTCACATAAACCTTGGTTCTCATAATAAATATTTCTCTATTCGGTTACCGTATCGATCCATTTTAGTATCGAAGTATGTACTTAAGCACTTCCATTTAAATAATTATTATATCCTCTCTTGCGTGTGTATTTGTTTTTATACATTCCACCATTTTTCTCTCTGAAATATCTAAGATGATGTTTACTTCCTTGCGTTTACTTTCTCAAAATGTCCACATATAATTAGCATCACATCTACTGCATTTGCCGTCTGCTTCATTCCCACC
The DNA here is from genome assembly GCA_002313205.1 of Laupala kohalensis. Lineage (NCBI taxonomy): Eukaryota > Metazoa > Arthropoda > Insecta > Orthoptera > Trigonidiidae > Laupala > Laupala kohalensis. Next base: position 245,255 of record NNCF01127981.1, read on the forward strand.
AAACCTCCAGCCTCCATCCTCTGCCCGCAGTATCCACCCTTATGGACCGCGACGCAAGGGGAGTCGCAGCCGCTACATCCGCTGGCGCATTACGTCACGCGATGACGTGTCACCACCTCCCCCGATTCAAACGAGGCGACAGCACCCCTCCGCCCGAAAGCGGTTTTCCCATTGCTACCAAGGAGAATAAAAAATGATAAGAAATCTTCTCACGTGGCGTTGCATCAATGATCTCAGATTAAATCTTAATGTGAGGCCATGCAATTATTCAAGTGATTGATTATGAATAGAAACATTTCGGTGATATACAGCAAAATAATCTTTCTTATTAACATCATTAAATTCTAAAATGTAGTCCATATTCATTCTTCATCGAGACCGAACTCTCACAACTCTCTTGATTTTACACGACTGACAAGAATGCACGATCAGTAAAATTCATGCATACACAAACCCGCATTTACAGTAAGCAGATTTAATGTGTAACTATGAGAACCTAAATTCCTTGAAACTGAATTCATCATCGCATAGGATTATGAGAAGGTCAACGCGTTAATTGGTAGCATCAAAAAGCACAATTCTTCATTCTCTGACGGAGTTCTGCAAGTAGCACTGATAGTCTTATATCGAACATTTCCCCAGTCATCTACATTGCTCCTGAGTCCCTTGTGTGCGTACCCTAGCCCTCTACATCAGCGCATTTTGCCCGCGAACTCAGAGGGGGTAGTTCTTACAAGGAGGGGCGGTATCCCTCTTCCTTCTGCGTGAGGATGGGGGCCACAGTTGCGATTAATGTTTCTCTTGGTAGCAACACTCCCTTACTTTTTGCACAGATAGCACACTGTCTCGTATCTATGGAGATGAAGGGAATCAGCAAAATAATATAACGTGTTGGTTTTCCATTCGCAAGCGATCGGAACACTTCTTGGAAGATAATTCAGAACGTGGTTTCAAGAGTTACAAACTCGTAAACTATATTTTAAAACAACTATTTTCCAAGAGTTGCGCCTTTAAACATTCCTCTTGTAACTCAGAAGTTGGTTTTTGTTGTGAATGGTTGTGAAAATTTAAAATATATGTATACTCTCAGGTATTTTGGTAACTGCTTTTTCTTCTCTCAGTTTCCCTATCTAAACTGGCAACAGGTAGTCCTCCAAAGTGGATAAGGGTGTCTGGAAGTAATTTCAAATGGGATCCCCTACCTTTTTATTTTGTATTAAACACTTTTTTCTTATAGCGTAGATGGTGTTTTAATTATCCAAAATTTATTGGACGGGTAGTCTAGAGCATTCGGTATATACGCAGGAATTCACTGCAATTCGAGATCCATGAAATGGTAGGAAGTATAATATACGGTGATGACATTGTATCAAACCATTTGACCATTCTAGGACCAAAATGAAATCGAAAAATAGACAATGGTTCTGTTAGATTTGAGACCCGGGACTCATCTTGTCTTGCTTCCCGAACTTTTTTCAGGAATAAGTGGGTGTACAATTTTGTTCCTGTTGTCCCTTTTTTGCTTAGGGATCTCTGGCCAGAGGTCACAATATTTTAAAGATAGTTGGGATGAAAGATAAACAACTATACAGCCAGAATGACGAATGAGGACACTTACGGATATTTTTTTCAGAATTATGTGACAGAAGAAGCAGACTTAAAATTGATCTTCGCTGATAGTAAATGTTATGAAAAGGTAGGGGCAACATCGAGAACAGTTTGACTGCATCAAACTTAAGACACTGTAATGACATTGTTGAAGATAGGGTTGCAAGATGCTAAATTAAATATAAAAAAAACCTGTCCAAATTAGTTCACACAAAGTATTGAGAGCACATTCTAAGAGTGGAATACCTTTCTTTCTTCAAAATTCCACATAATTATTATGGGAATAGGTCTCTTGCAGTTAGGCCAGAATTTAAAAAATATATTACATTGCGCCTGCGTTTCTATTGTTTGTTTAGTTATCCTCAGCACTCAATAAAAACAACTTTTATGTTTTTTTATTGAACCCTGAAGATGACTGAAATAAACAGGAGAAACGTAATGAAGTAATTGTTTTTTTTTAATTATAACCTAACTGCAAGTCACTTATTTCTATATTATGATTGTGACCGATAACCTGCCATTATTGTTCTGTTACCGATACCCGTTCCACAATTTCTGCGTCCAGTCATCTTTCCCTCCCTCTGCAACGTCTCCAGACACGCAACTGAGTCCCCAACGCGTTTACGCGCCCACCGCAGCTACCAGCCGCTAATGCCCCGCAGTGCTCACTCGCTCGTCTCCTTCTCAACAGACACCGCCGCCGCCACCACCGCCGCCGCCGAAATTAGAGGCAACGGTGGCGGTTGCGGCGACAACATCAGCGACGTCGGCGACTATGGTGCTCCGGAGAAGATCAGGTTCTGTGGGAACGACATGAGTCCTCCGGGAACCTGCTCTCTACGCACCCTCTGAATTGATGGAACAGGGAAGGGTGGACAGTGGTAAATATTGCGCCCGCAGCGGCCGGTTGCGGATGATGCGGACGCAAACACGCCCGAGGGTCAACCCTTTGCAATTGGGATGGGATGAGGGTCACGCACAGCGCTACTCTCAAGTACAAATACGAAACTGCCTTCAGGTGAGCTGATTTTGTTACCAAGAAATCGAGTTTTCTTGTGGTGTTCATCAAATTTACCAAAAAATGTTTCGAACCTATTGTTCTAAATTATCTCTTCAAATTTATTAAATATAAAGCAAATACAATATTCGCATTAAGCACGCAAGGAATCCGTCGGTACTGCTAAAATACGTTTATGTAGGTAAATAATGAGATTTCGTAGGATGTGTTTTAAAACAAAAAATATGTTTTTGTCACATGAAATGTTCTTGAAAATGTCTCCTGGTAACTAATTAGCTCATATGATACTATTCATCGTACTTGAAAAGAAGAAGTCATTTTTTTAATACCTACAGACGTGTTGAATTGGAAAACAGATTAGTAAATGTTTAAAAGAAGAATGAAATTATTATGGTTTTTTGGTTGGTTCAAAACTGATACCGGTAAATACGTTTTACAGAGATATACTTAATTAAATTCAATACACCACGGTTTGTTTTATAAATAAATCGTCCAGGAAAAACTTCAAATACACTTTTAGTTGCACACACATTTTCAAACTTTTTATGGAAATTACGGTGTCAGTTTTGTAATATGAATTGTCTATGTTTTTTCTCTTTTTTTGGTAGATCCGTTGCACGTGCATGAGATTTGAACGTAATTTATATTTTAACTTCGAATACGAAGTACTCTGACAAGTGTTTATTATAAAGAAAAAGGCTTTGTTTTTTATTGATGTTCTCTACAACGTTTCGTCTCGATTGTCTATTAATGGTCATGTAATTTATTGAAAACATTGCTTTAGTATATACGTGAATCATAAACATTGTAACAAATGGTGGAAAATCATTTTTTAACTAAATTAAATTAGGGTACAGCTCTACAAATGAATTCAATCTTCAGCTGTTGATGAACTTAGAGAAAATATTTAATTAATGATTTACTATATAATCATTTGTAAATAAAATTAGGATAGATTAAATAACATATCACGTTACTAAAGAAAATATGCAAATACTAATTCTACATCTAAAGACGAAGTCAAACCTATGAACACTGAATCGAGAGTCGAAACTTAGTAGAAGGCATCAAAAAAAATATATTGATATCGTATAGTACATTGAAAAGATTGTATTCTTTCTAGGTTGTTTTTTTCTTCTTTAAAAACATGTCGAATTCAGAATTTGTTCTGATTCCTTTCATTTTGGAAACAAGTTACAAGTATACAATATGCATCTGTCATAAATTATGGAGTACCTTTGCAATGTTTCAGGTATTCAGATTTCATTGAAATTTTAATAGGTAATCATTTGTCGAATAAACAAAATTTAACACGACTTAATTAGACAAGGATATTTTCAAGTCTTTTCAATACACAAAACAAATATTTTCCCCCATTAGAAAAAAATGTTATTTCTTTAGCTTATGTGTTTTTAATGTTCAACTTTAATGAAATAGAATGTACTAATAACAAATAAACACTCACTAATTTAAAAATGAAAACAAGATATTATAAAATACAGCTTTCAACACACAGATAATGTTAGGTGAATGAATTTTAATGAAATACGGAGAGAAGAAAGAAGAAAAATAGAGTGTAAGAAAAAATAACAGATAAGGTAATAATTTTTTGAATGTTACAACCATATATGCACTCGTGCACGGACTGGAACGGAATTAAAAACAATTACGGTTCGTACTTAAGAGGCTGTTACAACAAAGCAATTACTCTTCAATGCAACCATTCTCAAACAAAATATCGAAACGGGCAGAACAAGGCAAGATGTTGGTCGACCGTTGGTCCAGAGCAGTTGGACACAACGACGGAGGGAGACTGTCCCTTCGCGCGAAGAGATGGATGGCTTCTTGGCCGAGGGATGGAAGAACGGAGGCTTTAAGCATGCAACGAGGTCAAGTTGCCAGAGCGGCTTACGGACCACGCACTCCAAACGCCAATGCAACGCGCGGATTAGAAGTCGCTGTTCGAGAGGGAATCTGTGGCAGGTCGTGTCCGGTTGAGACGGCTTTGTGAACAGTGTTTGACATTCGAAACCATGAGAAAGGATTGCGTGCATATGAGTCGCCAACGTATGAGCTGCTGCAATGTCAGAAGGGGGGCACGAGATCGAGAATGGAAAACATACAGCGGGGATTTAATCTTTGCTCTGAGACGGTTATGTTTGCTTAGTCGTTTCTAAAGGTGTGATCATCTGGTTCACAGGTTGTGAACACGTGTCAGTATTGTTCGTTCGAGAAGAGATCGCATGACAGAAAACTGTTGATACTAAGGTAAATAAATGATGATTGGTAATAATTCTACTATTCACGTCCGTTATATAATCAAGACAAATAAATAAATGAAAACTTACGACAATTTTGTAGAAGATTATGATCATTTTTGTGCGTTTTTTACTATTAGTATTATTTCGCAACATTGAGATCTGTGTTATTATAAAACTTTTTTTTTCTTTTTTCCATTCCAAATCAGAAATATTTATACAAAGCACAAATCAGTTTTTAAATTTCCGTTCAGAGACGTGAAACTGATAATACTTAATGACATATTTCTATGATTTCTCTTTCTTTGGGTACATTTGTATAATTATTTACGTTCTTTCATTACTAGTTATGTAGCTATATTTAATATTTGTTATCATGGCGAAGGCAAGGATTGAAACGTCGTGATTAGGCAGACATTGGCACCTGATCGTATGACATATTTAAAAACAATTGATTTAGGAATTTGACTAGGTTGTACAATATTTCGCAACCCATGTAATATGCTATTCTTTTCTTTGTCACATATTCAGGAATATGAGATAGTAAGTAGCATTTTTTTCAGCGAGATAATACATCTAAAGGGTACCATATTCAAGAATATTTAACTCCCGTGAGCAGAATGGAATAAAACATCTTAGAAATAAAATATTTTCTTGAGTCACGTTTATATATGCTTCTATTGTATTGTAGTCACGTTTTCTTTTGCTTCTATTATATTGAACAAAATGGAATTTAAATAAGTATAGACCATTGATGGCAAACACGAAAGATTGTTGACCTTTCAAAAATGTATCAGTTTGGGAACAAAATAATTTAAAAACAATTTGATGTCACGTAACATAAATGAATTTCAGAAATTTCAAGGAGAAATCTTAAGTATCACGATTAACAAATTAATATTTATTGGAGACGTAAACTCGCTGTTTGGATCTTAAACTTTCTCCTCTGGTGTAACTATTAAAGTTCAGACCCATTCGTAACCTTTTAAGACGGTTGCATTACTTGCCGTTTACTCCAAGTTGCAATGTTATTCTTTCTAATCAATCAATATACTAAAATTACAAACTCCTCACTTTGTGTCAAAATGTTATGGTGATAAATACGCTGAAACTAAAATGAAAATTTTCTCAACGTGTACACCTTGACTCGATGGTGTACAGAACCTAATTTTATTTATATCCAACTCGTTATCTACAATAATTCAAGTAAATTCTATGGGATGTCTGAGGCAGGGAAATCTGAAAAATTTATCGATGATATTATTTGAAATGTAGAAGGACACTTTTTAAGGGTTATTGCAAGTAAAATGCAATGTATGGATTTACAAGAGCAGAAAATCAATTAAAATTGGCTACTAATCAGTAGATATAAATCTTCACTCGCATAACTGTTGACTATACAGTTTACTAATGTATCCATCAGAACTCAATTGTGCTACATGAAGCGGAAAATTCACTAGGCGTATAATCTACGCGATCGAATCGTAGAGGAAAAATTATGTACATTAACAATGTCAATTTTTCTTTGAATGTTGATGTAACTTTTGTATGTTTGTTAACAAATAAATGTCATTGTACTCATACTTCATCCATATATTAGACAATTTTTTGTAAATAACATTTTAAGTTTGAATATTATTAGTACGTATACTTAATAGAACACCAGAGGTACTGTTCTGAAGTATCAATATAGATAATCAATAATTCAATGTGTTAATTGGTTCAGTGTACTTAATGAAAATATTAGAGGAAAAAATATAATTGTATCAAGCCAATATATGTGTAATATAATTTCCTTAAATATTCACAAATAGTAACTTGTAAATATGATTAGTGAATATTGGTTGGCAACAGTGTGGCTTATAAACCATATAAGTGTTAGTGATGCTCACTCGCTCCTTTTGATGCCTGGTGTACAGGGGTAATGTATGGAGAAGTGGATGTGGATGAGTGATGTGGATGTGTTCGAAATATTGTAACAAGGTATGTGTAATTGTACGAGTATTTGCAATATTTTTGGCAAATAATGAGAGCTTTTGGGTAGAGTCTGTTATAGATTGTACATATTTTTTTATATTTTTTATTTTACCCTTGAGGATGGATAGAATTCATCCGAAACGTTGATGAGTTATGTAGTGACTTTTCTTTTGTATCCTGACCTATTCCTCTTATTAATACTCTAGTAATATCCAAATTTTAAAATCTGTCTCAGATTTAGAAAATTAATTATCTGTCCACCTTCTAAAAAACTAAAACAGTTTCTTTTGGGATGACACTCCACTCCACTCGACCTTCAGTGCTATCAGACCACGGGTTAATAATAGTGGAAGAAAAAGTGATATTTATAAAATGTTACCTTTCAGAAATAAGATAAAGCGATAATATATGTTATGTACAAATATTCGATGTAGAAATGTTCCGGTGTGTTTCATTTCTTCACACGTATTTACTAAAAATAATTTGAAAATTAAATGAACAAATATGTCAAATAGATGATAGTTGTTTAGTAACATACTATCAATTAAATACGCAAATCGGTTAATAAATACAAGTGCAATCTTAATGGTTTCTTAACCTCATTTCTCGATGGAATTTTTGTACTCAAGAGTACGTCCTATTAGCTTTCTAACAACTCGGCACCAAAAGCAATAAATTGTTACTTGCTTCTTTTATTCCTCAAAGAGAGTAACGAAGCAATATTACTAAAACATAATAATAATAAACTTTATTGTAAAAAAGTAGTTACAAACTGCGTATGACCACGTGGTGGACAATAAACTAATTTATTATCCGGAAGCAAGCAAGGGACCATCCCTTCAATTCCGATCAAGGACCCTAAGCCAGAGGCGGATTTAATATTTCAGCATACTCCTAACGATAACAAAAAGTTCGACACGTGTTATTGTATTTACACATACCAACAAATATTGTATTTAATAAAACACAGAAAAGTCAATTCACAAGAAAGTATTATTATCAAGCTATAAATCATTCGGAAAGTATTCTTGATAATTCGTAACTGTTAAATAACACTAAATTTGCTAATAACTATTTCAATTAATACCGTCCCTAGGCATGAGCCTAGCGAGTCTTTATAAAAAATCCGCCTCCACCGGAAGGAAAACCGGAGAAAAACCCTGGTTCTACAGAATTAATGTACTCAACCGTGCCAGGGTTGAGTACATGTACAACTAAATGTATATGAATAATAAGACTTAATACTAGCATGCAGGAAAATAGTTTTGAAATTGTTGTCAGATATTTTGAAAGTACTACAACAATGGCGTAATACATTACAAAACGGTTTTAATTTTTATTAAAATCAATAAATTATTTTACAGTGTAGAAGCACTGGCGCAGAAGGTAGCTTGTAACCGTGGATTTGATGAGATTCAATTTAATAATATCTATTATATTTTTGGGCAGGGAATTGTATAGAACGATTCACGAATAATACGGTTCTTTTCGACAAGGCGCAGTTGACACTCTCGGACGATGAATATTATTCCTATTGCGAGTATTGTGTTCATGAACAAAATGTTTTGAATGAAACAAGGGTAGTGCTCAGTAATTCGGTCTTAACAAACACGACTGTTTCATAAATATAATTGCAGGAAAGTCTTAAAATATTTAATTCCTTTAATAAAGGTTTACAAGAGATTAGGGGGTCAGATTTATAAATTGTCCGAACAATCCCCTTTTGAATTCTGAAAGTTTGAACGCTCTGCCCGGAATTACCCCAGAAGATGACGACGTATCGGAAATGGGAATAAATATTGGCAAAATGTACGCAACGCGAAATATGTGGACTAACAATATTAACTAATATTCGTAATGCGCAACACAATTTACTTAAGTTGGAATTTAGATTGTCAACGTGACAATTCTTGAGATTGTCTTGAATATGAAGACCTAAAAACTTTGTTTTAGTTACAGTTTTTAATTGTGTTCCGTTTAACGAAAGAGAAACCTGGGGTAAAGATTTTGTGATACTATTGTGAAATGATATAGGCACTGTTTTTTCAGCGTTTACAATGAGTGGATTTGCATGGAACCAAGCCGAGAGGTTAGACAAAACGTTTTGAGCGTTGGCGCGTGTACATAGTAGATTAGTGTCATCGTCAAAAATAACCATTTTGCAATCTGATGTGGGAGACGACATGTTGTTCACATACAACAGAAATAGTGTAGGGTCGAGAATTGAACCTTGGGGAATTCCGCGATTTTGTGGCTTTGTTTCTGAAAGGTAATGCTGAAGTACTTTATTTTTGGTATAGGATATTTGGACCTGCTGATATCTATCTTTTAAATAAGAAGTCAGCCACTGATTCGCAAATCCACGAATGCCAAAATATTGTAATTTTGAAAGGAGAATTTCATGATCAATGACATAGAATGTTTTAGATTAATTAAGAAAAACACCCTGAGGATTTTCTCCATGGTCAAGAGAAGTAGTAACATCATGTAAGGAAGAATATATGAAACTGGCGGTGGAAAAGGATTTCCGAAATCCGTGTTGATCGTCGGAGAGAAAGTTATTTTTTGATAGAAAATCTAGTAGACGATTATAGAACAATTTTTCAAGGATTTTGAGAAAGTGGGTAGTAGAGAAATTGGCTGATAATTACCAACTTTGTTTTTGTTTCCTTTCTTGTATAAAGGTTTCACTTTATCTCTCTTAAATATTTTAGGAAACACCCCTTCCCATAAAGAACTATTAAATACGTGTATAAGTGGATTTAATATAACGTGGGACGAAAAGTTAACAATAAATTCGTGTGTATCATCTATGCCTGTTGAAAATTTGTTTTTTAATGAACTGATGATTTTCTTCATTTCACTACCATTAGTTTCGGAAGTGAACATAGAATGGGGCACGTGGGTGGATATATTCGGAGGACATTGGTTTTGAGATATTGAATTAGATATTTTACCTACTTCTGAGAAGTAAGAATTAAACACATTTGCGATGTCAAGTGGATTTGATACAATTTTGCCATCGTTTAGTAGGGAAATGTTTTCTTCGCGATTTTCAGGTGACGTGTAATTTTTAACAATATTCCACATGGTTTTGGTCCAGTTGTTCGATTTTAATATATGCTTGTCATTTTCCATAACTTTATCTACATAGACTAATTTTCGGAGAATAGTCTTATATTTACGAAAACAATCATAGAATTCGGGTGGTTGGTTATAGAGTCTTTAAAGATAATATAAACGGCATTTGTTTTTGGGAGAAATTTTTATTCCTTGGGATAAGATTATACCTTGGGGAAACGAAGTATCATCGGTGAAGTCGTGAATATATCCGTCGTTCGCGCGAAGTGACATCTTTTGTTACCTCCCGGTGAGACGCGCTCCAGACTTTCTCTTGTCAGCTTTCTCCAACTTCACCCTGGTCTCCACCGACCACCCGGAGTGTTACTAGCCACCGGCAGAGCCCTCATGGCGATCAGTGGGTGTTACGTGCTACCGCAGAGATCACTACTATCCTCCCGTTCCTCTGCCTACGAATAAATTAGCGAAGAAATACAAGGAATGGAAAAAGAACTGTCGTGTAAATAAGAAGTGCCAATTTGTTTTGCAATTATTTGATGAAAGGTCGAGAGTTGAAACAGAATTGACGTCTAATGAAGGGTTCTTACTTCACGTTTGAAATGAGGTATAGACATTTCGTACTCAATATTCGTTTAAATTATATTTGATTAGATTATATTGTCTAGTTGAAACTCTTCGTATATTCAATCGGACTACATTTAAATAAATCTAAAATTATAGCGATGAAACAGATGAACTTCCAATGTATTTCGAAGATGAGTAAAAACGGTAAAACAATTTCGAGACATTTCATTCATTTTAATACAATTAATGACTCACATAAATTTATTTATTTCATCGAACTTTTTAATGCGAATGATTTAACTTTTATTATATTAGAAGATTGTGCATGTTGAAACGCCTCGATTTATACCATCTATATTAAATTAATAACTGACCTTATAAAATCATTATTGACGCCAAATCTATCAAAAAACTTTCAGGAGAGTTACACTAAATGCAGTACAAAAACCTACTTTGTGTACAGCAATCACCTTTTTATCTTCAGATAAATTTTATTGGACGTTTTCCTCCAAAATCCATTTGAATCATAAGTCTACATTAAGCCATCTCTTTCAGAGTATCTCGTATTCTTTGAGGATTCCTCTGTTATTAACAATTTACAGTGTATAGAGGAACCCTGGGATTGATTGCAATAGGTATAGTGTATGGAAAAAGAACTTTTCCATCGCAAAAACAAACATATGGCAGAATTACTCCTAAATCTCTCTGAGATTGACAGTGCCGGACGTTGATTTGCACAATGCACCTGAACATCAGATGGAAATGGTAACTAACTGAAAGGAGAAACAGCTGCATGGAAAACAGTACTACGACCTTCACTAACCAGAAATAGATCACACAACATCTGTATGGCCAGTAAAGAATGATCTGTTTACCGCAACAAAAAGGTTTCTTTCAGAGTATACAATACCAGTAAATCAGCACCCTGGATTACAGGAGATATATTCTAGAAGACCCCGTTGTGAGCAACAGCAAATGCCGTCAACGCCATCTGATAGAGGAAACTATCCAACACATTACTGCAAGATGTAACCTGTTTTACACAGACGAATTACTTGTTCCGGCACAATTTGGTGTCAAAGGTTATCCATAGAAAGTAGCTGATCAATACAAACTCTCTGTAGACAAAACCTTACATTACAACCATCAACCAAGGATAGTGTTGGAGAAAAAAGTCCGTAAATTATATCTGGATCGAGTAATCCTCACTGACCAATCAACCACAATCGTTCAGATAAAACGTTAATTGATCATATTAATAAAATCACATTCCTCATAGACATTGCTGTGCCAAACACAAAAAACACGCAGAAGACAACATCTGAGAAAATGCCAAAATACACCCCCCTCTCAGGAAGTATAAAGAATTTGGAAGATGAACCAAGTCCATAGACTAATAGTACTTCCCGCAACAGGAGTATTTCCAGAAAATCAATATTCGAGTCTCAAATCTCTGCAGAAATCTAAATAAGAACATTTACAAATCTCTGCAGAAAGCCATTATTAATGCTACATATTACATAGTTAGGAAGTTCTTATATTCTTTAAAAAATGAAAGGGAACGGCTACTCGTTTTATCAAGCAGCATTACCAGAGAAAGAAAAAAATTAAAATAATAATAATAATAAAAATAATAATAATAATGATCGTGAGAATAAGTTACATGAGTTTGGGAAACAAAGCACGATTATTTGCTGCTATAAGAAAAAACTATACGCGAGCAGACTAGTATCTACGAGAGTTTCTAAAGTTTACTCCAAGTACCTAACCTACCCATGGTAATTTTGAAACTTCTATCTTCCCTGATAATTATTTTACCACTTATTCACATTTTTATTATTATATACCAATGCATTATGATTATCTCGTTGACTGTTTCAAACTGCGCGATATTGAGACGTTGGCTAGTTTCTGTGTACGTAACCTAACCTTCCATGGAGATAGTGAATTCTCAGTGTCACTGATTGTGAGTCTAAGATACCACATTTAAAATGTTTGTTTACTTCATAAAATACAAAAATATAAAAAGGTCTCTAATTTTACATATTGTATTATTTTATTTATAAATGAAGAGACATAAAACCAACATAGACGCATTATTTGGAACAGTAATATACTTCAAAAGTATTCATAGTATATAACTGATTAAATTACAAAACATTGAGTATCTAAATATTAGAAACGGACCTAATAAAATAATATTCAAATTATCACGAATTTCGAATTAAACAATTTCGAATTGCCGATATTTCATTGTACATCCACGAGACTCAGTGTGGATCGAATGACGCCACCAGTGACAAGCGATGTTTGATGTGTAGATACATCTCCACTTCCGGTACTGTAATTATGATACAGAAATCCCTTGCAGTAATTAAGATTTCCGTTTAGACAGTCCTCAGGAAGTGTGCCATAAAGAAAAGAAACGGGAGTGAGGATAGGCAATAATTATTTGTATTGTATGATAATTTTACCATCTTTTCTATTCAAAGATTTAATTATCTCGAAGCCAACGGTGAATAATTGACATTAGAATACATCAAAGTAATCTGGGCACTTTTTGTACGATTTTTCGTGTGACAGAGAGAAAAGATTGTACCTCTCATGCACGTCACAACGGCTTTTTGGCAACAGCGTATTAAGACCAAAAATTCGATGCAAAACCAAGATCAAGACAGTAGTAGACACAAACCAGTGCCTGCAAGATTTTGAGAAAAAGAGTTGCAAAAACTATGTGCATTATCTTTAGTACCATTTTAACGTGAAGAATTATTTCTCATATAATAATTATTTGCAACATGCTGTATAATTTAATAATTTTTAATAAAATAATGATAAAAACAATTCAAATTAATAACATTATTCATAAATCATATGAAGGGTCATTCCATTTTGTAGTGATAATATAAAGAAATGTTATTTGCTTTTTTGTATAAAAATTTTGTACAATAATTTGATAAGTATATCTATAATTCATATATCTCTTCTTACCGAAATATAAATGTTGATTTAAAAATTATTGTAAGTACGATTTTTATAATATTTTTTCATGCTCAATGTTTAGTCTGATAATATGTACCTAGTATCCTTACTCGCGTACGTGCAAAGATAACTGTAGTATCGTATATACCAAAATTAATAATTACACACAATCTTACCAGGTTGATACTAAGAATGTCAAGACCCGCGACACCAAGACCAAGACTAGACGCACAATACCAAGANTGACTAGACGCACAATACCAAGACCCAAGACCAAGTTTAACTATACTAGAAAGAGACCAAGACCAAGATGGGTGTACAAGAACAAGTTTTCGTGTTGCTTTGTGAATCACTAATTGAGACGCGCGGACTATAACAACTTGCTTCCAACTTTCCCTCCTCATCACTTTTTCCAATGGATTTCACGAAGTACCGTAGAGCTTGTCTCCCATTATTTTTCAACGATGCCAATGTCGAAGTCTAGCTGCAGTCACCCCGAAGCGTGACCAACATAACCTTCAGCACTGTCGGAGACTTGTTGAGAAAGCGTGCGTTTCTGTAGCGATAAAGGCCACACAGCGGCGGCTCTAACCCAGGCAATGACGTTCCTTTTCGGTTCAAACAGCTGCGCGAAACGAAGGAGTTGAGAACTAACCCTATGTCTTTATTGAATGGACGGGACAGGATTATTTCGGTGCACACGGATCAAATACGTAGAATGTATAAACGTATATGACACTCCATTGGAGACTCCCAAAAGCCATCACATAGAATTCAATCCAGATTTCATTATCTTAAACGTTTGCTGACCCAACGTCATATTATGAAAAGATGAGTTCTCAATTTGAATTGAAAATACAACTAAATACGTTCAGTGTGGATATATTCGTATTTTAAGATTATTCATATGATTCTTTTTGTTCCCGAGTGTTGTTCTCATAGAGTATATCTGTCATATTATTTTACTAAAAATGACTTTATATACGTTTCCGTAGTTGGAGCAGAGACATCCGTTCTTCTTTGCAGTCTCTCTTACATTTATGAGGTCAATGATTAATATTCGAATTAATTTACACCACATTTCGTTTTCTCAATTATTATAGAAACGAATTAGAAGAATCAAAATTGCACGATAGACCAAAAATTTTCTCTCAAAATACTAACACACAAAAACAAGATACTTTCCGCATATACACGCTTCAAAAACAAAAAAAAATATGACCTTTTTCTGCTATGGCGTTGTTTAACTTGTTTTGTATCAATGAGAAGGAGTGAAACGGAAACAACGTGCAATATTTAAGTACTATAAAATTAAATAAAACGAACGAAATTGAATCATGACTATAATTTTGAAGTCACCAAAGTGATTTTCGTATGAAAGTGAAATCATTCGCACGATTTCAAATATGTATTCCTAATAAAACTGGCTAACTTCAAAATCTCAGCTATTACAAAGGGATATTTCTTATTTATTCAGAGACCATGATCATATTTAACATGGAAAATCAGAATACTGTATTGTTTTCCGTAAATTTGTCGTAAGATTTGAAATACGATCATGAACGCCATAGAAAATAAAAGAAAAAATTTAGGAAATAAATTATTATTACTTCCAATTGATCTTAATTGGAATTTGTTGTGTTTTTAAGAATATTTTGGAAATGTGGAGCTTTGAAATAACACTGACCACTAATCACGATAAAAGTTCATCAAAATGCAAATTCTATACTATTTTTATGAATATTAATATTTTTAAAATTAAAGATGCCACGATTGTGATTCTAATATGTACTTATCTAATCATAAAACTCTACATACAATAATGTTAAATTCTTCGCGGAATTGATACATAATTTCGTACCACCTCAATATATACGATCAACTTTAGACTCATTTCAAATATCACTATTTATAGACTACTTTGTATATATCTACGACCGAAATCCTATACTATTAAGCGTGCAGTAATTGTATCTATGTACCTATATATTTGTCAATAATTTTCTCCAGAACGGTTCTAACGATTTTAATGAAATTCACAAATTATATATTTTGGGATGAAAATGTGATATAACATGGTCTTTTTTCTTTGTAGAACAATTTTAAAACGTGTACTACTAGCGTCCTTAATAAACCAAATATTTTCCCTCACATAGTGCCCGATGGTCCAAAAGTTGACGTACGTCATTCACACAAGGCCCGTGTTTCGAATCCCCGGGAAAGCAGAAGCGCTTTTTTATTCATTTTTGTCGATCATATGATAAGTCTATTATACATTTATCCCTTTTTAACTTTTTTACTATTAATAAAAAAAACTGCTAAGTAACTAAAATGCGAATAAAACTGCTTAGGTTTGCTGCTTAACTGCAAGACGTTAATACGAGTTTCCATCTCAAATGTTCTTTCAATCATTAAGAATTTTATTTTGTAACAATTAAACAAAAAAATTATATAATAGTTAAGAATTCGAAAACTCGGATTCACCACCAACAGAACACCAAGATGATTGAACCGGTGTTTTGTCGATACAGCTGACTTAAAATTTGTTCTTTAATTTAAAAAATGGTTTTGTAATAGTAACAATAAAAATGTTAAACACACGAGGAAAGTATAATGAGGCAGATCATGTTAGCAAAAATAAATGAAAATATAGCTTTCGTCGGGGAATCGAACTCGAACCTCGCACGTGCATATATGAAACTTTGATTCCTATACTACGAACAAATTTCGACAAACATTTATCTTATTATTAAAAAGTTAATTAAATTACCACACTTAATATTTTCAAGGCTGAAACATTACTAAATTAGTAATATTCATTTGAATTTGACAAGACTACTTCTGATGTAACGTAGTAACCACATCACATTGAGTGTAAGTTAGCTCTACTAACAAAATACGGACCAGCGAATTAATGTAAAGTAATAATTGGCAAAGAACTAAGAGGATTGGAAGTTTCCTCAAAATTAAAATGTGTTCCTCAATCTGTTCAATTCAAAAAGAAAATTCAGTAAAGAATTTAAAAACAAAATTTACTACCTTTTTAAAAACAAAATATAAACATCCAAAGAATACGGCTGTAGTTCAACCTTTCCTTTCAATCCTCGATGGAAAATGAACACGCGTGTAGAGTATTTTATTTCAACGTTGATCCCAGTTCACCTTCTTTTTCCGGTTGTGTGCGGCAGCGTGCGAAAGTATCATTCTACTGACACGAGTGTACTCCCACGTGTCTACAGCGACAGAAAGAGTGTGCAAAGAGTCTGCAGAAATGGGTCCCTATTCCAAATGTACTCAAACCAAATTCAAGTTTGGTTCGAATATGTTGATTATTTTGTGTGTTATAGAATAAACAAATATCTATCACATACGCCATTATCGTAAAGACCTGAAGATATCTCGTTTTATTTTTCGGACTTTCATTATACTTTCCTTATATCTATGAGTAATTGGAAAGTAAAGACCTGAAGAATAAGTGATTACCGATCAGAGGCAAAATACCTTCTTTTAACCGAAGACTGTTCGCCACTGATTGGTGTCGTAGCTACAGCGAATACTTTCTCACGGTAGTTTCCATGTAGTCAACATTTATCTCATAAATACATATGTATAATAGTAATGTCTAATATTATAAAATATAGGGTATATTGTGGGTTACAACGAATCGATAATTTTCATTTGTATACGAATGAGTACATGTTGATTTGTTTACGAAAGAGAAAAGCTCAATTTAAGACAAATGTTTATTATTTTCTATTTACTCTCAGTATGTGTTCTACCGCGCAAATACAGAGTGTCAGTTCCATAACATTTCAGAATTACTCCTTAAACCCACACAAAAAACATCTTATATGGGCAATGTAAACTGCGCAAAATAGCAAAATAGCAAAATAGTTACGTATGGAATTATCATTGGTTATATTCATGGTTACACAGCAGTGTAACTGAGTAAGTAAACCATGACTTCAATCCCTTTTCGAAAAATATTTTGTCATATGGCCATTTTGTGAGCTATTCGAGCGATGCTCGGTCACCCAGATATTGATGATAATATTCAGAAAGACAGGAAATTAGCTTTAGGTCAATATTTTCGTGAATTATCAGGTAACAAATTTAAAGACCCCATATAAGAAAACACTCTAAAAGTTAATGACTTGAATTGTTTGAGATTGAATTCTGGAAAAATTGCGTCATAATGTGTATAATAAATATTGCGTTAAAATAAAATGTCAATGTTTCAGTTCGAATTTCGGAGATCCAACTCTAATGAAAAAAGACGGTTACACTACCAGCGATAATAATTATAACGGTACGAGCATATTTTCTACACGTCCAAATATACCTGCACACTGGACAGCCTCAAAGACACTAAACTCAGGGTTTGACTCATCGGCTCATGACTTAAATTTCAACGTCATAATCCCTGTTTCCACTTTCTTAAATAAATAAATGGTGGTTTTGAGGTGACTACTCTGAAATCTATATTCAAATGACGATGTTCCGTTATATTCTGCGAATGATCATTATCATTTGAACAGAAGAATTTCATGCTCTAAGTATAAAATTACACGCATAATTTTATACTATGAAGGAGTTTCCCTAAATTTTATTGAACTTATTACATAGTGAGATCTATTCTTTTTGAGCGATGGTGGTCGAAACATTGAAATATTAAATCGGCTTCTGTCAAAAGAATGTTAGGTAACTAACTGTCGCGCACGTAATCTACTTCGGCCTTTGATGTGATGGAAATTCAATTCTTGGACTGTTAAGTCCAATTGAACTGATAATACTGAACAAAGACATCACCACATATCTCACACAGAGAAAGTCAAATATATTAAGGGGAAAATTATATTCTGAAAACTTGTGTTCTAAAGAAACCTATATTTAAGCAACTGAACACCCTTCAAGAGAAGAACATTTCTGATAATTATCTATAAACTTGAATAAATGAAGAACTTAACAATTAGTTTATCAAAATATAAATTATTGAAACAAAGTTATTCTCCCATGATATGGTTGTTATTCAAAACGTTGCTATAGGTGGTTAATTTAACAGAAATTGAGCAGATGAAATGTTAAAAAATTTAAAATATATTTTTGGGGTGTTATAAGTGGGAATATATGTTAAAGGAGATGTCAAACAAACCTCACCCTGTTCAGAAAAACGTCAACTATTATTTACTTCTTTGTTTATTCACTAAGTATTCACTAATTTACATAGTACTACTCCAAAGAAGTTTCATAATACGTGTGACGCAATAGTTCTTACATAAAATAACATGAAAAAACGAGACAAGGTAATAAAACGTTAGAAAATAACAAGGGTGCTAGATAAAAGTGATGACGATGAATGTAAAACTTATAATTTAACGAGCTGAGAGGAAATTTTGAACTTAGTAAATTTGTTGTATAATTAGTTTAAACTTCAAATTACTTCAAAACACAAATTGATATGTGATCATAAATTTCAAATGAAAATTTTATTTACCAATAGAAATGTCAAACCTCATTGCACTTAAGTTCTGTTAAGCTTTGGACAAGTATATAAAATAATATTTGTACTATGTGTTCGTATTTTAATGAGGGAAGATACGAATCATTTCTAAACGTAATTGTTCTGTATAGGCTGATTGAAACTGGGAGAATAAACCAGGCGTTGAAATATGGGACTCTGATTTTACAATCTACGAGTGAAATTAGAGATTATCTATTAAGAACATGCTTATAGTTCTTTATCTTGAAGTTAATACAATTTTTCATGTGATCTGACTTACCGAAATGGTTTATTATTTTCGAATGTGCCAGTTGTGCAACCATTTCTCCAATGTTATTGGGAATGTTACTGAAATTGATCATGATGTATACAATGAGCGCCTTTGCTAACTTTTCCTAACTGTCCATCCACCTCCGTCTTATTCTTGCCCCACCCTCGCCTCTGTCCTTGTGCCGTGTGTCGAAGATTCCTCCCTGTGGGGGTCGGCGCCGTCGGTAGCTTCCACTGCGCGGGGGATGGAAGTAGGGGGTGGGACCGCCTCCGCAGGGGGCGGCCAGTGGCCACAGAATGGACGCAGCTTCCTGGAAAGTCGACGGGTCCCGAAACGAAGTGACGGACGATCGGCCAAAAGGCAGAAGCAGACGGAGGGTTTAAGAGATGAGAGTCTAAAGGAGGGGTAATTGTAGCACAAAAAGGGAAGTGAAAAACTGGGAACAAACACTTCTTTCAAATGATAACCATATGTGTCGAAAGCAATTACGATCCAAGGTTCTGTGCACCAGTAGGGTTTTTCGTATAATTATTTCACTGAATTATCATAAGAAAGGTACTTAGAATTTCGTATAAGGAGTGACTGTTGGTTCTTTTGGTAAAGTCAGCAGATGCGAGAATGTGAATACCAGGTACGGCAAGTATTCATCAGAATTTTAGTTGAATCTCAGACGTATCGGTCTCAACAAACCCTTGAATTGTAAATAACAAGAACAATAATATTATCATTATTATATGTATTGTTGATACAATCAGTTCTCAGAGCGTAAATATAAAAAAGAAAGAAGAAAAGAAAACTAATAGCATTTGTTTTTTAATCCAGAAAGTAACAAACCGCTACACATATTCTGGACCCATTTGTACGTACATTATTTTCCAAAACTGGCCAAAGTTTGCAATGAACAAAATATATGTTATTTTAACTAGTAACACAAGGAAATAATTATTTCCAACTGCGATGAATCAGAGGATGAGAAACAGTTCGTGTGTCTCCTACAACTATCAGACTAGGATAGATCAGGTATATTATAATAGATTACTATAAATATGTTAATAATTGAAAGAAACGGGAAATGAAATTGGGTTGCCAAATATGAACTCATGATCATCGGGGGTGAAGGCAGAAAATCAAAAAAATTCCTACCTTTTTAATTAATAGCTATTTCAAGAGACTGTAATGTAAGAAGATTTAAGGGGTATGACGAATGTCTTCAAGTGTATCCCGGTAGCGCATTTCCCACGTTGTCGTCAAAGCAATTTTTGAATCCGTGACCATACAAGGCGTTGCCGCCTGCGACACTTATCCTTCAGGATAGGCACCCGCTGTGTTGCAACACAAAGCTGCTTTGCGTGGAACCGAAGCCGACTTCTTCACGTAGAATTCCATAGTTACTGACAGCGGTAGCTAGGTACAGACATGGTTTACTTTCGTTTCCGGAGGATCTCCAACGTGGAGCTCGTAAGGAGTAGGTCTTGTCTTACTTCTTGAAATTTGCGAGCGTCAGACAGCATAAAATACATTAATGACATTATTATGGGCGTTCCAAAAATTAAGTAGCACAACCCGGGAACAAGGGGGTTCGTGAAATTGTTACAATGCGTTAGGGCGAGGGAAGTGGGGACTTAGGTATTACGTAACACTGAGTTTTATACATAGTATGTTGTAAAGTTATTTTAACTTGAATGCTTGTCACTGTACTCAACGCTTAGTGAGAGAGCACAAAAAATGAGGATCCAACTATTAAGTCAGTGTTCACACTTTACGAAAATCTATAAAACTAGTGGTGCAAAACCATTGCACATACTTTCTCATATACGTTTCTCAGTCTGGGCTAGAGAGCGGCATTAAAGCATCCTATTAGGAGAGGGATGATTTTCACATGGTACTCTATATTTTGATCGTCTTCATTTTACCCAATTTAAAAAGTTCATTAAAGAAATATTTTACTAGCATTTATATAAAAGAACCTCTAATTTACAAATTCTATTTTTTCGTTTTCTTGGGAGAGAAGATCAGCAAAATTTATATTCTATTTCAAAAGATATATTTATTAATAAATATAAAGATAAATAGGATATTATTAACACGAGAACAAAGCCAGCAGACCATAAATGTTCTTATATAATTTAATTAGGAACTAAAGAGTTAATTTATTTGCAATTTGATATTTCAAAATTATATTAATAAACACTAATCGTATCAATTAATTATTTCGGTTAAATAGGTAATACTGTTTGTTTTATTTACTTCCGGCTCTTTCGTAACGCTCCGTATTTACCGCGTCAAAGAATTCGGTAAGTGCTGAAATATATTTTTAACAAAAATACTATTTTTAAACATTGAAACTGCTATAAAGCATTGAATTAAAAATATTATGAAAAATAAAAACAACGATTTACCAAACAGTACCTAAAAAAACATGTAGCCAAGGTAATTGTTAAAACGATAAGAAAAAATATAAAATAACATCCACACGCATCAAACAAAATGCACGAATATTAAATATGACACACAGCATGCACGAATTAACAAGTAAATTCGGCAAAAGGAGCAGTGGACACATCTGATACATAAACTTACGCTGCAAAATGATGCAGCGTCACCGGGTGTGAGGTTACGATAAGTGCGTAGAGGTGGCGTGGGTGGAAGCTACACGATAGCAAGAGAAACATAAGATGTAAACATTCCTCCGTTCTCCTGATCAAATAAACATTTAAAATTACACATCTACAAACATATACTCTCTGAAGAATTCACACCATTGGCAAACTTAAAACTAGGCGTCATTAACATTATATATATATTCAAGGTTCTTGAAATAGTAAACAAATGCGTGAATGTAGCCAAGTCTCCAAAACGGATCTTTCCGCAAAAATCGCGTTTTCAAATTTTCTCATGATTACAATACTTTCTATATACTACGTATACGAGAGAGTAAAAATTCTTAGGGGAGGAGGAAGTAGGACATGCTTTACGAAATTATTGGAGGGAGGATATTATGCGTAATTTATTAACGACCCCTTAGATATGAGAGCCAAAAGAATAATCATTCACCGGGCACTGTTTTAACCATACTATTTTTTAGAAACATTGCCCAGTAGTACTTTTAAATGTAGAATGTTTCGAAGAAGTAGAGGTTCCATATTTTGGTGATTATATTCGTAGAAAAAAACTACAGTTATTGACGAACTAGTGGGGCCGTGTAAAAATTTTTCATTTCGCAAACCCGGCACAGAGAACTCGTCTTCAGAACTTGTAATGGGATGGAGGCACTACAGCACGATTTACTAACCTGCATCATGCACAGAGTGAAATAATTAGACGATGGGTTTCTAAGTAATTATAACATTCTTTAACTTATGTAAATGTATCAATAGTTTATTTGAATCCTCTCAAATAACTAGAATGATCATTTTACTTTATGAATCCACGTATATCAAGGTCACAAAATTATATGAGTAGTTATCACCCGGAGAGAAGGGCTTTGCGGCAAAAAGAAAAGTAAATATTGGTTACCTTAAAAAAAAATCAAGTAATGCAAAATCTAACAGAAAAAGTTCTCCATTTAACACGATATTGTAAGAGGAAATAATTTACCAAATCTCTTTGAAAGCACTGTAAGATTTGTGAATGTAATGCTCGTATCCATATTCCAACACATATTAGGTGAAAATGTATTTTACAAAAGCTGTACATACACAATTTAATAACGTAGAAAATTGCAGCAAAATTTTTTTCACACTCTTTGAGATAAAATATGATGATCTTGAAATCTTTGCCTCAAATTTTCTTCAATAAAACGTTAAAAAAACGAAAATCGCCTTACTTTAGAGAAGGCAACATATAATTACCTGATTAGTGAACCAGATAAGTAAACTCAAGTGATCATTACCTCTACGTAGCCACGATTGCGTCGTTACATTGTTTGTATACCTTTGTGTGTTTCTCAAAATGTTGTGGATTTCATTTACTATCGTCCAACCGTTTCAGGGATGGAGTATTTGGTAAGTAGCGTTCATGTTCCTATCAGTGTTGAAAAATATTTTCAACAAAATATCAGATATTTGAAATACATTATTACGGTTCGTCAGAAGTAAAATATCTTTGTAATGATACTTCATTTTTACACCATTAAACGTAAAGAGAAAGAGTTATGGTTTTAAAAATGTTCGTTTCAGAAATAATATTCTCTAACTCTATAAGGGTCGTGACAGATGTCTATTTAATTATGGGTATTTTGTAAATACATCCATATTTTAAAAAGTTATCATAAGATTTTCTTATATACTAGCATGCAAATTAAAAATCTCGTAGTAGCAACGTAAAATTCTATTAAATTTAATTTAAAGTCGAAGTAAATATTCTTTTATTTCGTTTTCTCTTCAACATTCTATTTCTCATCATGAAAATTAGGAATGAGAAGAATGTTATTCATGACATTTTTTTCCGCACATTTTTCACTAATGTTATATGATGTAATGTTTTATTCCAAAATAATTGAACAGCAACGTATGATTGCGACGTACTTCTGTAAAATTTTGTTGTGTTGAAAATACATTTCAGTATCTTGCCATCGCATGTGTACCACAATCTGCCGATAATAATAGTACTTCAGTGTTGATATCTGGAGAAACAATTCGCGCCCTTTTCACCTTCATCTTTCACTAACTCGTACTTTTAAAAGTAATCCGTTGTAAAAGCACTGTAACTTAAGTAATTTGATTATGCTTTTTCGTATAATGAGTATTTCCAGAGATAAATGTCTAGTACCAACACATAAAGTTACAGGAACGTTTATAATTGAATAATAAAATAGTTAAATCTCTTAAAGACTCGGTGCATCATTATTTAACGTGTTATTTTACGTCTTTCCTGAAACTACAATGACATTTGCATACTTCTTTCTCCACTGTCATTAAAAATAATGAGCTTCGTTCTAATATATCGAAGGGACATACCATTATTTCTCAACAACTATTCCATCGTGATGTCATTTCATTTACGAGGTTATTGCTCTAGAGATAAACGTCAGTGGAAGTTTCCTCTATTTCAGACATTCCTCACTATGTCGACGCTGAGCAATAACCTGAGACGAAGTGTACAGCCAAAAGATGAACGAAGAAAAGAGCCCACCCTTTCAGGGCAGAGACACGTCTTCCGTTTCTCTTCTTTGTGCAAATGACACCTCCTCGACAAAAGAAGCACCTTCCGAAGAATTTTCTCGCTCATTTGTTTCCCTTCTCCTTTGTCCGAAGACGTCAGACACGGCGATAAATGATGTCTTTCAAAGGAATTAAAGTGTATTAGTAGTATGTCTTTCCCATTGTAAGGGAGTTAGGAGTCAATGACTGACTATTTCGCGGCAGTTTGATGCGCTTCTGGTTCATGATTTGTGAAACGAAATGCATCTGCGCGTCATAATTTACTCCACACATTTATTAGAATGATTTTAAAAAAAGATCTTAATACTCTATACCTCCAAATGCCCTAGTTTTAATGATGTAGTCAAGTAGGTAACCTATAGAAATGCGTGTGTGATCATCTGTTTCAATTTCCTCTCTTTCAAACATGTTTACTTTTGTTAAATAGTTTAATTAACTTGGGAAATTTGTGTTAATAATGTACAATATTTTCAATCAATAGAAATCAAATTACGACAATACAGGTGAACTATAACTATAATATACGTTTCTATTCAGGGAAAAATTATTATGTGTTAAATTCTCGGATAAAAAATGTAGGCTTCGAATATTCCAAAACTATCATTAAAATTACTAGCTTAAATTAATATTTTGCGTAGATTTAATTCAAATAATATATATTGTTTAATAAATGCTAAGCGTTGATGTACAATAATGGAAAAGCACACGGAAACCTCTATATTCTCTGTAGTCATTCTTCAGTGACTTCAACGCTCGAAATCGAAACGAACCTCCGAGTCCCCCCACATAACCACAAAAGCGTTTTCCTCTTAATGGACCCCAGCCTCCCACATGGCGCCACCCAGAGCACATTTCCTTGTTTTCTCCAGATCGTAAAGCGTGTCCCCAGAAAATGACAATACGAATTTGGAAGACGCCTACCTGATGTTACCAACACGACCTCAGCGGTCACATAGATCTTCTATCGCGGAGAG
This sequence comes from Laupala kohalensis, assembly GCA_002313205.1. Lineage (NCBI taxonomy): Eukaryota > Metazoa > Arthropoda > Insecta > Orthoptera > Trigonidiidae > Laupala > Laupala kohalensis. Next base: position 270,650 of record NNCF01127981.1, read on the forward strand.
TGATCACTAGTTGGTGACAGCGGCACGAGCTCTACTCACGAAAGGCTTCATTAGGAAGCTTGTTCAGGAACAGAGTAGTTGCAGTCACGGTGCGTAAGTCACTGGAAATGTTTCTTAGGGACTGATTATCTTCCACTTAATGGAGATCGCTTCCGTAAGGGAACGTGGATAAGGTGATGTCTTTTTCCGTAAAGCAAAGTGCATAACATTTTTCTTCTACTTTCCAGTTTCAAGGTTGTTTTTTGTCAAAAATATACAAAATCGTCTTGAATTTCTGACAAGAAGACCTACCCAAATATTAAAATATTATCAACTTTTTCAAAATTTTGAGACTACTAAAATATTTTCCAATGTATGAACATAAAGTCCACATATTCTCAATCATTCTTCAAAAAGAAAACAATCAAATAGAGTAAATTGTATTGAAAAGTTATATTTAAACGATTTGTTAAACGAAAAACAACAGTTGACCATAAAAAGCCCTCTTGATGTTTTCTTCTTTCGGTGCAATATTTTAAGTTAAATGTGTCTCCATATGTAAAAGATCCAGGTTTTTTATTTTTTATGGAACACATATAGATATTTCTGGTACAACTCACTCTTCATTATATGATACTTTAAATTTGCGTGCGCATTATTGAAGGGTAAACGGACATTCAAAAAAAAATTACTGGTATGTAATAGAGTAAATGTTCAAATACTTTCCGGTGTTCACAAGAGGAATAAAATGTAATTGTTTACCCACAAAGTTGGTACAAAACTAAATCTTGGCAAAAATGATTTTTCGTTAGAATTACTTCCTAATCAGAAAATCATATAATGCTGACAAAAATTCATGTTACGACTCGAATCATAGATTTTAAGATATGTGAGTTAGTGTGTTCTATTCACTGAACAACCGTGATCACATACGAAAAATATTTTCCTATATAACTTACACAGCTGTATAAGCTCACACAACCAAATAAGCTTACACAACTAAAAAAGTTCTGAGTTGAATTTTTACTCCGCATAGAATTGAAAGCTGAAACAAATTGAACAAGGATTGCAGTAAACTGAAGCGAGAAAACTGAAGATTTCAAATCGTACGGACTAACATGAAAACTGAAATTTTCCATTACGTAGCTGACCGCATACACTTACAAGTACGTAATTACACTGCAATTCTACTTCACGAACAATCTGATATTTGTATCCCAGCACTTTTGCAAATATATGATATTAAACTGGAATATTCCTGTTACCAAAAATGTTCACCGGTACGAGAAGAAACAGAAAATGCTACTCCTCTACAGCAACATAACAACCGGCGTTGCTGACTGGTGAAAACAGAGGTGAACTCAGACGATTTGAAAGCCTAGAAATACAGCAAAAAAGAATCTCTCCCAAAACCTGAAGCTCGTAAGGACACTTAACTCGCAATTCGTTCCACAACAGGGCGTCAACGACAGTAGAGTTCGACAAGGGTGCATTCGGGTTGTAGGGTGAGGTGGGAGAAGAATGTTGTGGGGGAGGGAAAAAGTGTTGTGTTGGTTGTTCAGAGGTAGCCCACTTGCATGTCCGCGCGCTTGTCTGGGCGGTTCCGGTCAGTCCTTCGACCCATCACCTCAGTTTCTATGACAACAACAGGTGCCTTATAGAAAATAAAACAATGGTTGAAAAACTACACACGAATATAGACATAATTTCTTTCCATAGCAAAGGAGGAAACGATTTCTTATCAAAGAGATTTTCTTGACGGTTTTCCACAAAGATAAATTGTCTACCTAAAAATTATAAATTTAATTATACGGTACAATACCAACGTTTACGTTGTGAATATACAGTAAACGATATCATACAAATTTGAGAGCACAATGTGTAACAAGAACAGAAAAACTAATGAGGATAAATAATAAAATTTTCATCACTAACCTCCAGACACACTATGTAATATTTTTTTAGAAATGTCTAATACTATGATGGCGAATATTTCCCAAAATGATAATCAGCTTTCAATCACAATATCCTTTGTGCAATGAACGAAAATAAATTGTGGAATGCTAATTTGGTTTGAACTTAAAAAATGAGAGTTGAATTATATTCTTTGCTCTTAATAGAACACATATTTAATATATCTATATTTGGTATTCCGAAAAAGTAAAAGGTATATTCAAGAAACTAGGGCTATGTGCACATAATAGTTTTAATAAAACTCAAAATTTAAAAATATAAATACCGTGTTTAGTTGAAACAAGGTGGGGTTGAATCAATAGTATAAGCTCCTGAAAGCGAAGTAAAAATACTGTAAGTATGAGAAACAAGCAGCCAACCAATTCAAACTAATAACGCGTGTACGAAAGAACTGGCTGACATTCTTTGTTGTTAGTACAGGAAAACACCTTTCCTCAGGTTAAAAGTACTATTTTCCCGTATTTCTTGTGAAACTCGTGATTATTTTATATCTCATCAATAAAATGATTGCATATTACCATGTATCAAAGGTAAGAAAATATAATCATATTTCTCTCAAATATTTCTCCATTATAACATTACTAACCGAATTCCCGCGATTGTCTTCGCTTCAGGTTTAAATTTTGTGCGTTAATAACTATTCTTGAAGCACCATTCATAACTATTCAAAATATTAATGAATACAATTGTCAAAAAATGTTAATCAAACCACGCATGATAAATGAAGCAAATATTTTGAGCATAGAAATTGGCTGGCCAACAATACATCGCAATGCATGCTCGCTAGTACTACGTGAACCCGAAAATGAAGAAAGAAAATTGGCAAAATGTTGGCCAATAAATTAGGGGAGACTGAGTACGATTGAAACGAAACAAATAACTCGCAAATCGTATGCGGGGGGGAGAGGGGTCCAAGGGGCGAACGAAGCGGGCAACAATTCCGAACACGAACCACAGTGTTGCGTCGCTCACCGCGCGTTGCAGTTGTATATAGGAAGCCCTATTGTATTTTGATAACCAAAGGTAAGTATTTTTATTTGGAGATTTTTCCTGTTATTATGGTTTCTATTAAAGTGAGAGTATTGAGAGTGAGGGTTCTAATGACGACGTTGGCGAGCCCTAAATCCCCAAGGAAAAAAAAGTTTTGAGTGTGTTTTTGTGTTTGAAATGAAGCTTGTAGAATACGGTATTGTGACTAGTTTTAATGTGTCATAATTGTAACCATTACTACGAACTGTTTTTTTATCTAAGGAGGGGTTGGGAACGTTTGAAACATATTTAATTTTTTATTTTATTTAATGTTTTCTGGATGATGCCGAGAATGCGAGCAAGAAAGACTTCGAGAGGGCAGATCGACTTGGCGAAGTACAACGACACTTATGAGGAGGTAAAAGCAGGAGGTTCATTGCGAAAAGCGGCAAAGAAGCATAGAGTAAACCACTGTTCGCAATAAATGTACGAAAGTGAGACGCATCTGGCGTGGAAGAAAATCAAGGCATGGGACAGTAAGCACACAACCGAATTTGTAATGAAGAGCAGGAGCGAGAGCTTTCAAAATACTTGATTCGATGTGCAGATATAATTATATCGGCATGTGTTTACTGAGCTCGATTGTGTTCCTGCATGTGTAACGGATAGGCCAAATCCCGAAAACACATCAGAAGCAGAGGTTGTTCCTATACCGAATACTAGTTCACATGAAGATGAAACGCCACCACTATCGCCTTGTCTCGTAATTAATAAACCACCAGTAGACGGCGGTTCAACAAATGGTTATCAATAGTTCACCAATACAAAGAACTGAACAGATATTATTGAAGGTCCGGAAACTTTGAATACAGCACCCAGACGTCACAGCAGCATTAGTATTCAGCAAACTTCGCCGAAACCCTCTACAAGTTCTCATCCAATTTCTTCTAGTGTTTCTATTGTATTTACACCAGAAGAAATACAACCATTACCGAAAGTTCCTTCGAGGAAATCCAATAGAGGGTGAAAAACTAGCGAGTCTACAATTTACACTAATACACCAGAGAAAGAAGAGATAAGAAAGGAGCATAAAATAAGACTGAAACGGACCAAAGCTGAGCAAGTTAAGAAAATATTGGATGGAGGAAAAAGTAAAAGAAATACCACAAAAGGGAAAAAAATTAATACACAGCAGGAATCATCTTCAGGAGAGGAGGAGTGCTACTGCCTTGTTTGTTTGTCGCCGTATTCAGAGAGCAGATGCGGAGAAAAGTGGATACAATACACCACTCGTAAACTGTGGGCTCACAAAGAGTGCACAGAAGGTGGTCTTAGCTATGTTTGCCACAATTGCGACTCGGAATGATCCCAAAGCTAGATTTTTGTTTCATGTATGACTAATCAAAATCAAAGAAATGTTTTCTTTTAGTTTATTCTCAGATTATTTTCGTTCAGTTGGCTTTGTTTAAAAAAAATACCGTTGATTTTTGATTTTGTTAAATACGCAAATTGTGTATCAGTGTTAAGTATTCACGGCTGATAATATTTAAGTTGTGTACCCTAAATACGTTAAAACCTGGTTAAAAATATCGTTAAGAGTATTAAAACAATGAAAACTGATAAATATTGTCAAACGATACCACAATTATTCTTAGAATTAGAATAAATAATGAAAAAAACATGTCACAATATTATATTTTGATTTGTTTGCATGTGTTTCAACTGACCCCAATCAGTATTTCAACCGCACCTGGTATGGGGACGGTTGAAACAAATCGGATTTTGTTTTTTAATTTGATGTACTACTAAAAATAACACACCAGGTATTAAAATGGCACTGCCTATTAGTAGATAGAAACACGCTCTTGTATTTAACATATCTTCATCATCGCTCGGCTAATAAAAGGCAATACTATGGACAACATAAGCGAAATTTTTCCAACCCTATCCAGTCTACCCTACACAATGCTAAATTAATGCTATTAAAAAAAATAAAATGTAGGAAGTATTTCAGTAACGAAGTGCATTATAAACTTTCTTCAGTATTTTCTCAAACAGAATTTTTGTTTATTTGTTTCCGAATGCTGAATGACTTTTTACCTTTTTCTAAAATTTAACTTTTGTGTAATACTGTAAGAATTTTGTGTTGTCACGTGTCCGTGTTGAGACTTGCCAAGAACAGTGAAAAATAAATTTAAATTCCATTGTATTTTGATTTACATTTAATTACATTAAATTTGATTAACATTTAATTTGGAAAAGCTTTGATCTCGAAATGAATTAGCATAATCTGATAATAATAAGAGAGGAAATATCTGTATATAAATAAAATAAATATGATAGTTTTGAACATCTTGTATAATCCAAATTCTTTAATAAAATATTTTATACATATCAACGTTGTATACGTAAAATGCATTTACAGCTAAATTTAATTGTTTTAGTTTAGTATCAATATGCAAAATCAACAAAATTAAGGAAGAAAGTCAATTTTTGATAGTGGAAATAAATATTCAAAAAATTAAAGGTTCTATCTTCACATAAAGGACAAAAATATAACGATTTCATTTCATTATTATACCTAACAAATATGTTCTAATATGCATCATATAAAAATATTTCACTAAACTTGAATGTAAAACAGAGAACTTATATCAAAAATTTTCTCGATGTTTGGAAAAGAGCTCTAATTTTTATCACATCGAATAAAAATAATATAATGAAATTTATACTTGAAAATGGAGGCAAGAATGACTCAGAAGGTTTATCTGCAGGCTGGACGGCCAGGGTTGTGGGACATTCCTCATATTTCAACATTCTGACCTACTCAGCCCATACCATTTATTTTCCCCCATTCAATTTGCAGAAAAGTAAGTACAGAGTCTATCCCGGGTCAAACGGACGGAGCTAGATTCCGACCACACATGAGTCTCCTCATACATGTCTCCTCGTGCCGAAGTTGAGGGTAATTGAGTTTTAACCAGCGTGAACCCCACGAACACACCTTAGGGCCTGTTGTGAGACGCTTTTACTTTGACTTACTTGAAAATGAAGCTTCATGGAGATATGAGAAAGCAATCAACACCCTCAAACCAAGTACAACATTAACAAGTATGCGATAGTTGTTCTGAGGAATGAGAGACTATTTTTATTCTAAAGCTTCTCCCTTTCGGTTAATGTAAAAATTGAGGAAAGAAATAGTAAAGTTATGATCTAACTATACGATTCAAGGATAATACAACTTGTAGTTTTTTAATTTTTAACATCGTTTGGTGATTATGATGAAAACCTGGAAAGATTTGAGGTGATTTGATGGACAGTTTACTAAAGTAGAAAGGTACTGTCCGACATGTAATATGAAACAGTAGTATACTGGAATAGCGCTAGGAGACTACATAAAGAATAAAGTTATTTACAAAAACTTATAATAAACCTTAAGTTTAGAAAAAACATTCAAAATGTGTATTTATGGAATATCTATTCCGAGAATATAGGAGATTTGCGCAAAACAGTAAACGGAAGAAAATGGATGTATATTTCTTGCCGAGTTTGGACGCTGTGCTCATAGTACACAGCACATAACATAAATAGATAAGAAAGAAAATGTGAATAATAGAACAAGATAACCAAATTTTAAGAAGAGATAAATAAACGAATGTTTTGATAGAATAAAAAACACTCAATTTCCCGTAAGTCAGGAATGAGGTCAGCGAAGAAAAAATTCAAATAAAAAATCCATTGACTATAGACAGTTTATTTCGAAACACTAAGTGAATTAGATAAGTGAAATAAATTCTTCCCCAGCCAATTCCAGAATATCCAAAGCCAGTGACATGTGACTAACAATGTAGAATATTCTGAAATTAAGGAATTGCCAAAACAAGTGAATAGCCATACATATATTTGCTACAATTAACATAATATTATGATTGTAAATTCCTAAATAATTAGCGAACAAATGAATTAATAAAGGAAAGTGACCAATCCTAGAACTTGATGCATAACGTGCAAAGAACTGTAACCAAGGATACCCAAGTTGTTGTTGAGTGACAAGAAACACACTTCGACGCGATCCTGCGTAGAGCACACCTCGTGTCTGTTCGCGCTGTACTTGTCGTCACGTCAACTTAATATCAAACTCGCTACAGACCGTACGTCTGGACCGCGATTTTATCAGAACTTTATAGTGACAGTCTAATCTCAAGACTTCATAATTTAGTAATATTTCGTGCGAATTATCAAATATGCACATCATTTTAAGAAGTGATCAAGCCTCCTATGGTGTTGCCTCCGACTGTGGTATGGAGGTTATCAGAGTGTTGTTGTTACTTAGAATCTTGCCAATAGATCTCTATATAGACAGACAGTATTTGCGATACGCGATGAGAAGAACCCATCAGATCATACTCGATACAACGACAATTACCTCAGACATGAAGAATTGGAAGACGAAAATAGACACTGCAATATGGGATTGTTGGCAAATCAGATGGAATAAAGCCACAGAAGGTAGGGATTTGCGAAAATTTATTCCGAATGTGAGGTATGTTACGACAAACAGACAGTGGTTTAAACCGCAAAAATCAACAATAGAGATCATGACGGGCCATGCGCATATGAAGACGTATATCAAGAAGAGAGGCATTGTCGAAGATGACGTTTGTATATGTGGGAAGGCATGTGAGGCGATCGCACATGTTTTATTTGATTGTGAATTCAATGATCGAGAACGGCAAATTTGGTACGCAATGCTGAAACGTATGGGAGTGTACACATGGACTAAGGATATGACAACATTAATACGGACAAAGGACATGTTTACTGCTTTTGAGGACTATGTGACAGAAGAGTTTTTGATTCGACGATATGTTAGATAGTAGACACGTTCCTGCCACTTCTTTGTCAAGAAGCGGAAAGTGACTCTGATGAGGGAGAAAAAGTACTACCAGAGAACAGGAAATATACCACGATGTATTAAATATTTCGAGTGTAACCCCGTTATTGGTTCTTTAGCCACGGCACGGGTGACTAATGAAATAATAAAAATAATTGGAGGGGAAGGTTTTTACTAAATAAATGGTTATAAATACATAAATGGTCTGATAGTCTCGGCAGCATTAAAAATATTTAAAACGTATTTACGGAGACTCCTACTATATGGTGAGCTTTTCCATCGTATCATTAAAAGAAAAAAGATTTATGTGGAATTGTTATTGATACTTTTTACAGAATTTTACACAGAATATAAAATGAAGTAAAGATGGAGATACTTATATAATGTACACTGGGGGGCGGGGGTTTACGGCTCGTCGACATCGAGGTCATTAGAACCCTTCAGTAGATATTGGTAGCACATGTTTATTTTGATTGTGAGTTCAATGATCGAGAACGACAAGTTTGGTACGCAATGCTGAAACGTATGGGAGTGTATATTTGGACTAAGGATATGACAACATTAATACGGACAAAGTACATGTTTACTGCTTTTGAGGACTATGTGACAGGAGTGTTTTTGATTCGACGATATGTTAGATAGTAGACACGTTCCTGCCACTTCTTTGTCAAGAAGCGGAAAGTGACTCTGATGAGGGAGAAAAAGTACTACCAGAGAACAGGAAATATACCACGATGTATTAAATATTTCGAGTGTAACCCCGTTATTGGTTCTTTAGCCACGGCACGGGTGACTAATGAAATAATAAAAATAATTGGAGGGGAAGGTTTTTACTAAATAAATGGTTATAAATACATAAATGGTCTGATAGTCTCGGCAGCATTAAAAATATTTAAAACGTATTTACGGAGACTCCTACTATATGGTGAGCTTTTCCATCGTATCATTAAAAGAAAAAAGATTTATGTGGAATTGTTATTGATACTTTTTACAGAATTTTACACAGAATATAAAATGAAGTAAAGATGGAGATACTTATATAATGTACACTGGGGGGCGGGGGTTTACGGCTCGTCGACATCGAGGTCATTAGAACCCTTCAGTAGATATTGGTAGCACATGTTTATTTTGATTGTGAGTTCAATGATCGAGAACGACAAGTTTGGTACGCAATGCTGAAACGTATGGGAGTGTATATTTGGACTAAGGATATGACAACATTAATACGGACAAAGTACATGTTTACTGCTTTTGAGGACTATGTGACAGGAGTGTTTTTGATTCGACGATATGTTAGATAGTAGACACGTTCCTGCCACTTCTTTGTCAAGAAGCGGAAAGTGACTCTGATGAGGGAGAAAAAGTACTACCAGAGAACAGGAAATATACCACGATGTATTAAATATTTCGAGTGTAACCCCGTTATTGGTTCCTTAGCCACAGCACGGGTGACTAATAAAATAAAATAAAATTTAAATAATCATTACGTGTGAACAATAACGTGAACCACTAGTGAGAACCCTCATTTGAGTGAGACTGTTAACATTGCACTAATGTTCTACATTCGATTGTACTTGAAAACAATACTTATCTTTGGTATACAAAGTAAATTCAGTGAACCACCTTCATCAAGCGTGCGTGTGAATTATGCAACCACCAAGCAGATGTGACTAGTGAACTACAAATCATAACACTGTTATCGACATGTGAGTAAGAAACTGATTCAGTATTCTATCGGGAATTGTTCAGGAAACTTATACACTTTATATAATTTGTAACCAAAGACGTGATGACTATTTGACTCATCAATTTTATACAATTCATTCTATTTTCATGTTTCATAATTGACTATTTAATCCATCAATTTTATGTGATTCGTTCTATTTCAATGTTTCTCAATTGACTATTTGATCCAATGATTTTTATAATTCATTCTATCTCAATGTTTCTCAACTGACTATTTGATCTATTAAGATTATGTAATTTATTCTATTTCAATATTTTTTAGTCTCAGCAATAAACAGTCAGTGCCTTTTTGATATTGAACTAGCCTATTATTTCTCGTAGTGTAGTTAGATAATTTATGTTCTTTATTATTTTATTATTTGTTTATTTTGGAGGGGAACTATAAACGAACACGCAGCATTTCTTGTTATATTATCTATTATTACGCCCTTTAAATATTCCAAACCTTAATACCCCGACAACTAGATAATTTATATTTAAAGGATAGTTAGTATTTCAAACCGTGGTTTTATTCTCGTTTTTATCTGCAGTCTCCTGTATCAACGATTCCATCAGAGCTGTCAAGCAGAAGCCCACTGGCTGTGAGCCAATGTTGTTCCCATTTCAAGAAGAAGCCGCACCGTATCGGTCCCTAGCTCAGCCCGCAGTGGGGGTGTCACTCGGTGGCTGAGACGGAGTTGGTCGGGTCACAGGCAGATACCATCAGCAATGTTGTCTCCCGTCGACCACTGACATAGTCTCCTGTGCCACGATGCACTCATAACTGTTCCTATTACCATCGCTGGTTTCTTTCTAAGCAGGCTCCATTATCTTCGAGTCGTCTCAATTCCCATCACCCGTTATAATAATAATAATAATAATAATAATAAATATAATAATAAATTTACTGTCAAAAAGCAGTGCAAAGTGCGTATGACCACGTGGAGGATATAAACTATGGTTATCAAACTATACATTATTCCGGAAATATTGTTCTAAATCGTAATTATTGAAAAAAAAACACTTAATTCGAGATTTATTATTTCAATAGACGCCTCCCTAGACAAAAGCCTAGAGGGCCTGTATGAAGAATCCACCTCTACCCAATGCGAAACCCTAGAAAAACCCAGGTCAGGATGGGGATATAGTCATCGGATCTATAGTCATCGAGTATAAAGCAATGCTATCATCATTAGTTTCACGGTGTCTCACAGGTCATTATTGTATCAATCGTCACCAAAATAATTACCTCCATTGCAATCACATACTTAACTAAAACAGTCACCATCATCAACAAAGTATTAGTATAATACAATTGTTTTTCTCCTTTTATCATTATCGTAGCAATCATAAACGTCTCCATCATCCTTGAATCCCCATAGTACACATTCTTTCTACAGTCAAGAATACTTAAAATCAGAACTTTCACATTGTCATTTTTTCTGCAATATTCGTTTAAGTTGAAATTCATCTCCTAATATCCCAGCATCCGAGTTTTCTTGATCACTTCCACCGCCATCTCCTCATCCATCTCCCGATCGCAAGTTCAATGGATGAAGACCTCTTTCTCGTTGCCTAGCGATTGCAGAGCACTTCCACCCCCGACGCACTCCCAGGCGACGCAAGCCCACCCTTCTTCGTTTCCCATCAAACTCGTCCCTTGGAGCGCTTATCTTTACTGCCCCAGGGCGGACGGGAACGGAAGTGGACACAGTAAAGCCAACGCGGTCAGCCAGCTCGACCCTTGCGTCGGGGATTCGTGCCGCAGACTAAGGGAATACAGTTACAAGAACGGAACATAAAAATACAGGATTATGGAAGAAATTCATTCTGCCATTTTATTATTTTATTCAACAGCATTCACATCAATATTACTGTACTCTTAGCTGTAAATGAATTTATTCTTAACATATTCCAAACGCATATCGTTCCATTCATTCACATATCATATCAACTCATAAAACATTTATTCATCAACGTTCTTTAATTAACGGCTCAGCATGCCGAACCAAATATAATTTTCCTTTAAGTTTTCACCAGAGTTGACAGATTTTTTTAATTCAAAATTATTAGTGTCAGTCCCACAAATATATTTAACGCTTGTGATAGTATGCTTAAAAGCCACTAAACGAAACGAATGAATAGATAAAAAAAGAATTTGTATGTCATTCGAGGAGCAGTTAAAGGATTACGTGAGTTCCTAAACACGTTTTCATATTAATACATGGAAGTAATTAATCTCTTAACCAGATGTGAGAGGCTCAAATGTGAGCCACTATGTCGAAGATATTCCTATCGAATACCGGATAATTAGATGATGAGACGTGTTTCGTCCTTCACCTCTATTTAAATACCACATGCCATCATAATCTACTGCATCGTAAAAACTTACCCAATGCAGTGGTTTATAAATATGACAGTTTTAATTTTCTGGTATACCAAGACAACCGCAAATTAAAGAAACTCATTTCAGCTAAACATTTATTTAATTAATCATTATATCTGTACATTACTCGCTTTTACTTCTTTGCCATAGTCAGATTCCGTTCTTCTTCATACGATAATATATTAAAATAATACCTCAAATGTTTTACAAGTGCAAAATAAAACAATCTACAATAACACAAGTTGCAATACACATGAGAATATTTTACGAAACCATATTAATACCAAGAATTAACTTAAATAAGTATTAACGTATTCAAGAATATTTTATACCAAGAATTAATATCTAAAATATTTCAAATGATGTGATTATACTTCCATATGTGTTTCCCCGTTTTCAAGAGAATGGTTTATGTTAGGTTACAGTCGTAAGAAACTTTTCTCGAATGGAGGAAAGAAACCAAATATAACTTCCAACATTATTGTGAATCAATTTTATTATTCGTTTGAGAGCTTAATGGGTTAAACTGATTTAATAAAACTAATAGTTTTTAGTGTTCCGAAATTAAAAATTGTGAATGAAACATACACGATAAAATTTTTAATTTGTCTTTACCTACAACAATAATCAGAAAGAGAGAGAGAGAGAGAGAGAGTAATGAACGGTCAATTTCACTAAGAGTTTAAAACTAGAGATATTGAATACAGTGAATTCTAACATACAATAAAATGACACGGGCAAAGCTCGTTCCATTTCATTCTTTCGATGAGGGAGCTTATTTCAAACGACGATCCCGCACATACGGTCAATCCCACAACAATAGCAATGCAGGTGGCAGCGTCGCTCGCACTCGCGTCTCAATTACGTCATTTAGTCGACCAATCGCGGGGCGCAATAGTGTTCTTTTTCTCGTGATTTCGCTTCCGAAACTGTGCAACGGTGGCACGTACTTCGGCCGCAATTCGACTTCCTTTCACACGAGGGTCGTTTCTCTGAGGTTCTCTCTGCACGTGAACTGAACGCTAGCACATAACCATTCAACCCACCACCCACGTCCCAACAACTGCAGACTTGGCCTTCCCTTTTGCGATACGATTCTCTTCTCTTCCCAAGCAATTGTTTCGAGCTAACGGTTCTAGGGTTTATCATGCGGAGCTTGCACTTATTTTTGGACAATCTAAATGAAATCCGCTACTATGTGCGTCAATAAAATAGTAAAGAAAGTTATAACCTAAATTTAATATAGTGAAATGTCTAATCACTTCACTCACTCTCAACTGTGATAACTTGAATCCTTCATTACAAAAATTATTCACAAAAGTAGTTCCGTCTATATGAAAGGCGTACGCGTGTAAAACATCTTTTTTAGTACGATCCCTTTCCTAAATCAATGCATTAAGAAGAGATAATCGAAGGTGGAGAGCAAAATTTGACAATGTGGAAGTTCTAATGGAGAAGTTAGTGTAGTCAACCCTATCTATCTGTAGAGTGGTGTGGGAGTATTCCTATAATTTTAAAAACAAAATGGTGAGCTTTAAGGCAATATTATTTCTAATTTAAGGTGTGATAAATTCAATGAATATAATGATAATAATTATTATTTATTAATAAGAGTACGTTTCCGTTTCTGTCATTTCAAATTTGTACAAACTACACAATCATGATATCGCTTACATTTAGTCCATTGATAGGACCCACTGTTCGATAATGAGGGTCGTTACCACGACCAAAGCATACGCTCCTCCTATACGTTCCCACTCCACTCCATCCCTGGAGACAAAGATTGTGTGAGTATTGCTTTTCCGTTATAGGTGCCAAAAAGAAGTCATAGCACAAGGAAGAGATGACGAAGCTTCACTAGCTTTGACCAGAGATTAACACGGTTCTCATTTGCCTGCAGTCTCGTTGGGCCTGGGAGTAAGTTTGATGATTGACGCTCGATAAACGTTTTTCACGATCTCAGAAGGCTTTGATCTATAGCGCTATAGCAAGTAGTCCAACGCTCTTTCCTCATGCTCCATTGTTAGAGTTGATGTATTCTTATATTAAAACTAACTTCTCAGATTTGGACTTTAAATTCTCACTCCAATCGCCGCTCTATCTCTCTCTCTCTCTCTCTCTAGAAATGAATGTTTCTTTGTCCTTCATGAGTTCCTATACCATTTATCCGATTATGATGAAATTTTGGCAAGTTGTTCTGCACAAGCCCGCGAAGGTTTCGGACATAGTACAACTATTCTACAATAGATTGCGCGCGTATCGTTTCAATAAAATAATTCATATAGTGTAATTGAATCAATTAAATCCTGTGTGTATTTTTGTAGATTTTCTACGAGGTATTTAATTTTTGAATTGAATAAAAGTGAAAATGTAATATCATGAAAGTAGAGAAATAAACTAAGATATGCTTTAAGAATATTTTATGAGAACCTTGGGTAACGCCAGACAAAATGAGCTAAAAAACCAGATACGTAGATAGGTGTTTTAATACCAGTATGTTCAAAAATGATTGTTTTAATTTTTTTTTAAATCCTGGGCAACGCCGGATACTTCAGGTAGTTTACATATCAAAATGAAACTTGGTTTAGATCTTATTCCCAACGCCAAGAAATACCACACATTACACGCGAGTAAAACCACAGGTACGCAATAGAACAAATATATTGTCAATAGAACAATATCATTTTTTTGAAACCATTTATAAAAGCTTTAAAAATAAGTATGCCAAATTAGACAACCTTTTTTAAGTGAATACATATTTTGGATACTGGATAAATATAATTAGTAATACACTTTATCGTTCTATAAAACAAACAAATAGTTTTTTTTGTTTATTTCTTTTGAAAACAAAAACAGATGACACGAAGGTCAAATGTTTTAAATACGCCATCTCATAGACTAAAATCCGATGGATGTGAGAAATATCTAAAACAATAATCAATTCCATGCAATAATGTATATTAACTTAACTATGAAGACTAACAAAATATTTCCAAATTTCAATAAAACATCTTTAAAATTCTTTATTCCTTTAATAAAAATTGTGTACTTTTACCGTCAATTAATTATATATCTACTCTCTCTGTAATCCCTAATTTCATGCCTTATGAGACTTCACACTATTTATGAACATTTGCAATAGTAATTAAGCAAAATGTGGGTACGAGCAATGAAAAATTTTGTAACTGTGACTTACTTCCCCGTTCCAAATTTTGTAATTAATGCACCTTTCTTGTGAAAATGTATACGCAATTTTCTCATTCGCGTAGTTACACGTTGTAGGAT
Organism: Laupala kohalensis; assembly: GCA_002313205.1. Lineage (NCBI taxonomy): Eukaryota > Metazoa > Arthropoda > Insecta > Orthoptera > Trigonidiidae > Laupala > Laupala kohalensis. The sequence goes on from NNCF01127981.1 coordinate 285,862, forward strand.
ACTCTTGAGGAATATTAATTAGTGTAGTATTTGTAAAAGTCATGTGTCAAATTTCTCTTTCCTGCATCATCCCCGAGAGAAATAAACAAAAAAATGTATGCGACTATTATAAAGGTTATAATGTGTATTTATCGTGATTAAATATGTAATTTAAAAGTCTCATTAACTTTTCAATTATTATTTTTATTATCAACAAAATTACTTATTTTACATTTTTTAATTATTTTCAGTTTTAACACAGTATTATTTTTCCGTTATGAGAATTAATTTGAAAAATTCTTCGGTTCAAAAGTTCTTGTTCTCTTTGAGACAGCCCGAGAGCAGTGAGTAAATTATTTAAAAAGTGATTACGTGTACAGAATAAAGGGAAATAAAACCTAAGAACCTATTAGATTAACACTGAGAGCTACAAATTATTTAAAAAACATAAAATGTTGTCTAATTGATTTGTCATTTAATATTCAACATAAGTTTCGATAAATAAGTTACTCGAAATCTTGATTTTTATCAATAGTAACGATTACCTTTTCAAATGTAATGAAGACGCATAATTTACATGTTTTGAATTAAGTAAATCAGACTACGTCAATTAAATGAGAGTTCCCATTCATTATACAAGTTAATATTTCAATGTGATATAAATTGTTGATGATACCGCATTCTGGACACAAAAGCACTCGACAAGGTTTTTCCTAGAATAACTCGACGGAATGTGAATAAAGTAAACCATCATTCATATAATATATTAGCATTAATAGCACAGTTCGAAGTTTCCCCCAAATGGAATTACGGACCAATATATAGCTTTCGTTCGCTTGTTCCGAAGCACTCAAAATGAAGAACGATATGAATACCTACAGTATTGGAAAACAGATTACTGTTATAAGGAATAACTGTGTTAAATGAGTGGTTATAAGTTTGATTTATAAACTACGTTTCGTAGAGGAATGTGTATTTTATAATATATGCTTGACTTATTATACTAAGAATAAAATCTGCCATAATAAAAAAATCTGTAGAAGTCCAAATTCGGTGCTAAAACGTTAAGTACTGAAAAAGTGCATTAATAAGTTATACAAAAATATTGGTAATAAATTATGAGATAATAATGATAAACGTAAATAATGTAACTTCTGATATTATATTACATTTTTTAGGAATATCTAATAATTCTGTGTGCTTCGATAGATACAGTTTGACATTCCATTAAAATAAACCATTCACAGCATGTGTCCTTGTTGATTCGTCCTATTTTTTTACTTCAGTGATCAATACGTTTCCCGCAGTTTTCGCGTGTGTCGAGACCCGTGTACTAAAAGCATAGTGGCGACCACTGTTTTACAGAATCGCTCGGTCGCCTTTCACGTGCAAAATGTCGATCAGCCCGACCGCCACAGCGCCACCTCAATTCCCGCCAAGCAGCGAATGGTCTCCCTCATGGGGACGCTGGCAGGGAAATAAAACTCAGAGAGAAAGAGAGATCCTCTTCTACAAGAGCAGAGGCAGGCAGGCGGGGCAGCCGTGCGTCCGACGACCGGGGACGATTTGCCTGGCAATCAGGTGAGAGTATTGCTGCCACTCTGGAGCCCCGTTGCGCGTCAATTAAAGTCCTCTATAGCAAGCGCTCTGAAAGGAAGGAAGGCGTTGAGGGATACAGAACGCGAAAGTGATTAATCATAGAGACAAAAGTAAGGGAGCACAACACGATATAACAGTAATTTAAATATGTGTTAACATATCATTGTGAATTGTATTGAAAATGTCTATTAATGAATAGTCTTCACTACAACGATATCGCGGGTTCAAACCCTGCTTGACTGACCCAGGCAAAGTTTTCAATCTGGGGTTTCACTCACCTACTCCAGACATATGTCAGTCCGATACCATAATTCCCTGGCAACCCATCATCTCTCCTCCCCAAAATCCTCACCCCAAGTCAATGTTAGGTGGAAGAGCGGGACGAATGACCCAAATCTCTCCTCCAAAAACAAGTAATAAATAATATTTTTTTAAAATAATAAAGCGTCATACATTATTTTTTCGTAGATATAAAAAAGTGTGTTTTGTGAGATAAATTGAGCATAACTAAAGCTATCTATTTACGGTGTTACTTCATTCTCAGAGTGACAATATATTTTGTTGAATACTCAATCTGTAGAATTTTATTGATAACGTTTTATTTTGTGTCCAATACGATAATGTCTTTAGCGTTATATGAACCGAAGAGAGAAAACATAATTGTAGCCAAATAATACAGTGTAGTGGCGAATCAGGAGCCGAAATGGAACGAATTTCTTTTTCAGAAAAGATTACAATATAAAAATATATGGTGTTTGTAAACTTTGAAATTTTGGTGAAGTCATTTTCATTGGAGTAGATAAGCAAATGTAAGAGTTAGTAGTGACCTGAATAATTATAATGAGTTAGAAATAACAACCAAAACAAAATTAAGTAGTTTATTCATAAGGAATATTTGTATTCCATTCGGCTATTACGTGCTAATAATAGTGTGAAAAAGCGGAACGCTATAAATCAAGTGAAAGCAGGTAATTGTAACCCCAACTCAGGAAAAAAATTAAAAATACACATGTTACACCTCACTGAATTTCGTCTCTCCACCTTTGTTTGTAAAAAGCAAACAGAAAAAAGTACCTTTCGGTGTCCACACCTCCGTTTACACGGAGCAATTACCATTAGCATCCGTAAAACAACATTTTAAAATACAACGCGAGCCCTCGCCCTTTTTCCCCTTCGGACGCACACACACATGCACAATTCGACGTAACTCGGAGTGACCCTTTGGCAAGAGAGCTTCTCAACTCTGGAACTACGGTCTGAATGCAATGGAGGACGCGAGGAGGGGGTGTGGTGAAAGTGGAGAGACGAAGAACGTGATGAAGAAGATGGATAAACATATTGTTTGGAATTGATTAAAGAATGGAAAGGGAGAATGAAGGAAATAGGACGTACAAACGGAAGATGATAGAAGATATGGTAATCAGACAATAGAAGGAGCAGCTGGGTTCGAATTGATGAAGGGATGTCAGGAATGATGATTGAAACAAAGTTGTGCTAGAGATTCGTTGTTGAGTGCAGAGATTGAGATAAATGTAACAACTCGAGGGAGAGTAAAAATAAATACAAATTAAGTACATAAAAAATTACTCAGAATATGGAAGCGTAAGTACAACTCCTTAATGATATTAATTCTCCTATTCAACCACTTAATTCCTTTACTCCCAAAGAAAACATAGTGTTATATAGACCAACAGCGAAGAGATCATATCTCCCTATTTATTACTAAGTGCATCTTTCACCAGCGTTCTTATCGGTCGGATACCATTACTCGGAAAACTTACCGGTGATGGTAGTTTGTCTTTCACCACGTTCTATCCGTTGTATTGCTTTGTCACATGTTTCTTTGAACAAAAACTATGTTACTATAAATATTGAAAATAAATTTTAAAAATTCTCAAATTAAGTAAGAGACATAGAAAACAAATAGCTAAATCTAACGAAATGTTTTATGTTATGGTAGTGTCACGCTACGCATTACATTTGGACGAAAAACTATTAACTGATAACAATGTTTGATATTTTGATATTGCGGTATTGGGATTCGTCCTTTTCTTTATTATTTTTCAATTAAAGTTTCCTTTGAGTTTCATGCAATTTCAGTCCGTATGTCGACGATAGCATGTATGCGTTGTAATATTTTGCTCGGCAGTACCTGGTGTTTTGTAAACAAACCGTGTCACTGCCCCCTACGATCTCATCTTTCGTAAGTAATTCATTGTTAATTCTTGCAAAACTGGCAAACGCCGTAGGGTTTGCTACCGATGGATAACATGGTGCAAGACGCAATGTCTATCTACTGGTTAGTGAACACTCAAATAGTTACACGCTCGCTAAATACCCGGCAGATAGTGGAAGAGTGATGCAAGACGACCTGAGATATTTCCTCACAGAGATAAGCTTAGGAAATGATATACTAACAATGGAAGAAGTGATGGTGTAATTTCTGCGAAGGAGGAAATGACTTGTAGATTAAAGTTGCTGAGGGAAAACCAGGCGGTGATTATGGTAGTTAGTAAATAAAATAAGTGATTCAATTTCACTAGTTCCGTAAGGTGTACGAATTAGAAGGTAAGTAAAGACGTAGTTTGGGTGGTGATAAAAATGGATTGGTGATGATATCCCCAAGTGATGCTACTGATGAGGGCAAAGAAAGTGTAAATAAGTGAAGATGAAGGTGATGTTTTCGTAGAGACCTCTCCTGATTGATGAGTTGTTGGTGACGTTAATGGTGATCTGGGTCTTCCATGGTGATGGTGGTGGGAATCGATGGTCCACTGTGGCAGGGAGAATCGTCCAGGGACTCGCTTCGTGTAAACGACGCGTGCTGGAAGCGAAGGGAGCAGACGGGTCCTCGGAGTGTGCGAGAGGCAATTTTTGCCGATTGCTCTCCCCGCCGCCCTCCACACTCTCGCCCACGATGGCGCAGCCGCAGCCGCTGGGGTGACATCGCCGGAGGTGGCCAGGTAATTCTCACCGGTCAATAGGCGACCCGTGGCCGGAAAGCTAAGCAAAGAAAGGGTTCGGATTGAAACCCGTAATACCTACACTCGTAGGAGAATTCACATATTTTTTGCTGAATAATCTTCAATTTTACTCAACTCTTATTTTGATTTCGATGTACTACAGAATGGAGTCACGAACACATCGGATTTTTATTTAGTGTTCTGATTAGAATAGAACTCATAGAGTCAGAAGAATTTATTTATTACTACAATTATGATTGCATGAATAGTGACCAAGCATGCTGAATGTTCCTGTGCACTAAAATAATCTTATATGACACAATATTTTCAAATTAAATTCCTTTGAACGTCCAAGATGTTTTGATAGTATGTAGTTTAATTTTAATAAAACATCATATCATATAATATTAAATTATTTAAAAAATGTTGTTTACAGTGGACGTGAGGTTACCTCGTTGACCCATAACTGTATGTGTGTCATTAGCGGATTTTTTCCACTCGAGAAATTGTTATAAATGTGTTTACCTTGGCAAGGTAATGATTGCTGCCACTTGAAGGGTATGTCCTTCCTTGTAATTACACAGATATGAAACTGAATTTAATATTTATATTATTGACCTAACTGTGTGGTGGAGATAACTGTAGGAAGTGAGTGAACGTATTTTTAATTTGTATTTTGTACTTGTTCGCAGAAGATATTATTTGGCTTCTCTTGTTCACAGTCGTACTGAAGAAGACATGTTAAGTTGCCTAATTATTAGCGTAAAATTATTTTTCTTTGACCCAACCTATGACTTCGACCATACATTATTCTAGATAACTGACTTTTCTTCTGACAGCGGGTTTTCTTGAAAGTAAAACAGTATGTGGACACAAAGAATCATAAAAAGTGGGTGCTGAGAGAAATGAAGGAAACGTAATACCTCTGTAACATCACACCTCAAGCCCTGATGCGATGTTAGTATTTTTTTGTAGAAGCGGGATCCACATAAATACCACAATCCCTATGGTAGTTTTCGTCGCTGCCACCAGCTCGGTTTCCCGAGCAATCAAACACACGTGCAATAACAATAAATAATGATTTAATACAAATTAACTAGAAATCTGAATTTACAACAGAGACAAACTCCCAAAATCATCAATACATCTAATAATATGTTATTACACAAGTAATGATATCGGAAAGCATTAATTGCACTTGGTTAAATTTAGTTGAAGACAACTAAATACTAAAAACCCTCAGGTTATCTGAACCTTCAAAATTATAAGTTGTTTTCCCCAACAACTAACTGGTACAAGTTACGGCACTCGCAACTAGTAATGACTTCATTAAGACTACCGCAGCAGCCTATCGAACATCTGGTCTCCCCGACCTAGACTAGCTCAGTCACATCTCAGTGCTGACGGACCTCTACTCCCCCGTAAAGAGTCTCTGAGGATCTTCACTCCTCCCAATATATACAGTAGCAGAAGTCATGTGATCCGCAAATAATCATGCCTTCGCCACCACACCTTGCAAATATTCTTCTTGTCCGCCCTTTTTAATTCTAAGAACGCAGTCTGCGCCGCGACGACGAGCCGCCTCCGGTCCCAGCTTAGCGCACCTGTTTCAGAGTCTCATTGTTCTATCTCCGGCGACGCACTTTACTCATTACTTCGTAAAATTCTTCCTTTCTTTAAGTACACCTAAATTCCAGTGGACCGCGCATGGGTCAACGCCGCAGGCCGAATTCTCCGAAATCAATTGTACCTTCCTAAGTGAAAGGTGTATGTTCAAACAATACCTCAATAACTGAAGAGGTTTAGGGTGGGTCCCAAGTTCATCCGTCTTAACGCCGACCGGCCACTTTATTTAAACTTCTTAACAGTATCCGGCTTATGAAATGCAAAGAAATATTAATATTTCACAAATTGGTGGAATGTCTTGGCGCCGACGTTACAACCTCGTATATTCAAGCAATGTGGGTGATTTAAGATAAAGAGAAAAGTAAATTGCCCCATAAAAAGAAAATTAAACGTAAAGTAAAAAATATATTTCTTAGTTGATTTCATTACTTCACAGAACTACTCATTGGAAAATAGTATTAAAACAGAGTTCAGGATTCTAACTTTGGTTAAAGAATCAAAACAATATTGTTCTCTCTAATACAGGGATAAAACAAATGTAATACACGTAGTTTGATTTTATTAAAACATTTCTTGCATATACATAATTATTTTATACAAATCATTTGAATAACTGACGATTGAATAGACTGTATATTTTTAATTATATTCATTATTTTGACACAATAATAGTGACAATGACTTGAAGTGATTTACAAACTAGTTCCGAAAGTATATAATTAATTAGCAGATAAACAAATGACCCATCGTCGTAATTTTCCAACCCGATAACTGCATTTGCAACCCGATAATTGCATCTCATATTGTCTTATAAAGACGTTGAAATGTGAGTCTAATTAAATATTAGATGAAGTAATTACATATTTAAATATTTTAATTATATAATTGGTGATACGTTGGTTGACTTTGTGAGGGAAGTCTCAACCAAACAGTTTATTTTTTACAAAACTGATTCGGTGGCATTTCTTCAGGAAACGAGCTGGCACTCAGAGCGATGCAGAACCACTGAGAACGACGTCATGCTGTTTTTGAAGAAAAAATAAACTGTTTTGTTGATACTACGACTGATAATTATACAATTTAATTTATTTATAATTAATGATCAGCATTGTGTGGTGAAACTCTATTTCATAGCAACCCCGACCCCAAAAATCTACGTGAATTTCATTTGAGTGTTGTTAAACAACTTACCACATTACGATGATATTGTTTCTGCACAACACGAACCTTTGCAGAGAAATATATTTCACGATAAAACATCAAGAAATATCCAAAGTATTATTTTTATAGGAAAAAAAGGGAAAATAACAGTTTTATGTTTTTGTAGCTTCTCTTATAAGTGATTATTATGTGTTCGTGAGAAAATGTAAGATGAAAATAAGATATCCGAGGAGTGTTGCTTCAATGATTAGGTACATCTCAATTTTTTTTATTATTTGAATAATATGAAATAGAAATTGAAATGAAAATATCATCGCAAATCTTTGACAAAATACAATTCATCTCCATTATATGATACGGCTTATCTTTTTCTGCAATAAACACTTTCTCGTCGAGTATAAATATTCTCATTGTTAATGACATTCCTCAGCATTAACCACTGGTCGCTTTCAAAATTTAAAGCCCACAAATTCTTTTTCGGTGTGTAAAACCGGTTGAGGAATGGAAATCGTGATAAGCAAGGACGATGGCGTTGCTGCTACGGCCTGGTGGCAGCGATGTGAGTTCATCCCCGTCCTTCGCTCTAAGCGATCCTCGCACGGCGGCGGCGCCGCGCCGCCAGCCACTGCTGCGAGCGACCCGGAAATTTGTTCTGCTTTCGCAGAGTTCGTTACAGATAAGAGAAAAAACACGGCGACGCGTCTCGGTGCCGGATCGTCGACGGGGGCGGCCAGGCGTCACCTCCGCCGTCGATGGGTCACCTCCGTTGCCATCTGCCTATACACCCCTTCTCTGCTTTGCAATAAATATCAGTGATCTTAGTTTTCCAGCAAAATGTGTCTCAATGAGAGCTCATGAACTCTGATACTTCATTTGACAAGGTCCACGGTCAATAATAACTATGATTATTTTAGTTACTATTTCACATGCGATCAATTAAATTTATTTATTTTTTGCAAAATCTACCTATAAGAACATGACTACATTTGTGATTTTTTCACCGAATCCTTATAAATTCAACATATTCGATACATCGTAAATAACAAAGACAACCTTCGAAGTCACCATATCTTTGCTACGAATTCCAAGTTATACCACACCATCTTATTATTTCTTTTATCCGCTTTTTCAGATGCAACGTCTACTAAGTTAAAAGGTTTCTGACTCAGCAAAGTGTTTCAGCTCCTTTGTTTAAATACATAAACCATCTCCAAGTAATCGATACTATTTACTATAGATATTGCCATTTGGCTCATCCAAGTTGTGGCATTCCAATGTATAAAGATTCTTCTCGAAAGTTTTGATATCTTCTACTAAATGTCTTTCTCCCTTGAATCACACTCTACATTTTCAGCTATGAGTCTTTACTTCCCCCATAAACCATTCAGCGTTACTATTTTCCATTTCCACCCATACTTTTCTTCTCCTCCATCTTATCCAACATTTTCTCCCCCTTCATTCACCACTTACATCACTACTTTTCCTGACTTCCTGCATCACCACTTACAACTTCCATCACTACCTTTCGAATCCTTCATTACATTTCCTACTGCACCCCACCCCACTGCCTTCCACAACTGCTGTCACAGGTCGTGCTTCATCTGGCTACCGGCAGGCGGGCGCATGACGACGAGCAGCTCGCCTCTGAAGGTAAATCGAAATTGAAGGCTTGGTCAAGGGGAGGGCCACTGAAAATATTAGATCCCTCCACTTTGCTTTATGGGTTTTCTCTTCTTTTTCTTCTAAATCATCTCTTTTCAGGACTGCACATGACTTGTCATGTCCCTTGCTGCTACGAACGCGTATTCTCCATTTTTATTGATGGGAGGGATATTCACTGGTTTATAAAAGGGACGACATTATTTCAGAATTCAAAAATTCTCACAAAAGAGTAGAATTTCTGATAAAATGCAAGTTTATTCCCATATAGAGTTAGATATAGTTTGTTTGTGGTATTGATATTATGAGCATATTCTAATTACCAAAATATATAAATTGAAATTGCATTTAACTCTAACTAAATGTACTAAATAAATGATGGTACGGTGTGGTAAACAGTATAGCTGTTCATCAATACCATTTACAAAGATAATTTCCAAAAATTAAGATAATTATTTGTAATATAATGATATATGTAAATGTTAATTTGTGACTGTCTCAGCTGAAAAAACAACAACAGATAAATTGTTCCCTCTCAAAGCAAAAGTAAATGACGGAACTTCTAAACTAGAAAATGAATAAAACTACACGCGTAATACATACATTATACAAAATTCGTCGCTTACATCTAGTTAATATCATCTTGCGACTGCAAACGGTTCAAAATTAAATGTACCATCCTTTAAGCTTGAGTTTTTTGAAATTTCGTTTAAACGGACATTATGGTATAAATGTCATTGATAATCTAGGTAATTTGATTAAAAGAAGTCTGGAAGGAAATGTTTATTCTGAATTTAATATTTTTGTTTTTACATGTCCTCCACAAAGTCAAAATCTTTTCATTTGTGACGATGCCTTTGTCATAATAATACGTCATTCACATTTTCCTAAACAATCACAGGTTTTATTTTTCAGTGCGAATACATGGAAATGTTCAGCAAAGAAATAACACACCTGTGCGCAGACTGACAAATAGAGGATACGTCATCGCCATTTCGAACTCCAGAAGGGTGAAAAAAAATTACAGCTAGAACACAACAAATTGTGTTGACACAACCTCGCTCACGTTTTACAAGTCTTTAGACTGTCAAAAACAGTTTGCCAGACTTCTAAAACTCATGTCATAAATTTGAATACTGGTCGACGGTCAACAAACTTGAACATCGAATTCTTCCTCATTATCTGGACGACCGCTCTGGTTTCAAACAGTCCCGTTGCCTTTTTCAAATTCGTAAAGAAGCACCCCCACTCGATGACTAGCGGTACTCCGGTTTTTGGAAACGGGACCAGAGTATTGTATTGTGGGTGTGACAGAAGGTAACTGTGCCCTTTGTCATTTTTTTCAGGTCAACGGGACTCTAGGGCGTGAATGAGGCTGTGCAGGGCACTGGATCAACCCCTCTCTGGACACAGGACAGGAAAAGAAAATATATGTGCCTTAAAGCAACAAAATAAAAATTAAATTTAACACAATAACTTTCTTAGATATACAATTTCTGATTAAAACTTTAATATTGTGAGTAATGGTTTGATAACAAAATAATTTTTTTTTTCAAATAAACAACCATCCCTAAACATCATATATTTCCTAAAACATATCTAATTTAGAATATATTCATTATATTTTATGTGTAGCATTAAAATCATTTTCTTTTATCTTTAAGTCAAGAATATATATGAATGAAATTGCTGCAGTTAAAAATCAGACATCATAAAGTATGCATCCCATCTTTTCCCTTCAAAGAAACACAGAGTGGAGATAAGTATTGCAACAAAGTTATCAAGCTTTGAAAAGAGATTATTGAAAATAATTGAAACGACAATTAAAATTGACACGATTCTTACAAACATTTTTTTTCATTTAGAATGACCGATACACGAATATTTTTATTTCTATCATGGATTTAGAAAAATTTAAGTATTTGCATTCAGGATAGTATTTAATTTCATCCGTATCAATATTTAAAAACGAAATAGCAGATGATTAATTTATGCCAATAAAATCAAACTTCTTCCTGTCAAATTATTTTAGTTAAAACGATCTAGCACCCATGAAATAAAAAATACTTTAAAAAAATATTTTCCATATTAAGAAATAAAAACATGTAAATTCTACCTTTTTAGAATATAACCAGCATTTGGATTCAAATGTAAGAACACGTGATAAAATGAGTATACTAGGAAGGAATTGTACTACTGAGAAACCCATAATTATAACAAAACGTTTTGTTTGTAAATTGTATTTATTGTGAGTTTAGAGAAAAGATACCAAACCATATAACTCCCATACATCAATTTATTTTCTTATATTTAGTTATTTCTTGTAAATGTTATATGGGTATTCAAATGAAATCATTTCTGACTAATTCCATGATTGAATTAAATAAAGCCGAGGAATTAATAAGTTGTTCCAGTTACATTAAGATTTACGAATTAATTAAAGATGTTTGTAATATTTTTACGTCGAAACATTGTCAGTGCATGAACATTTATGACATGTTCATCCGCACATGTCTATTCCGCACACGCGATTCATTTCACCTGCCACCCAGCTCCGACATTCGGGAACCGCAAAGCGTCACATTTAAAAATAACCACACACCTATACGCCTGCGTTGCGCATATGTGGTAGGATTTGTGTTCACCGCGAGGCTGTTAAATTAAATTAAATCAAATCAGATTTCCAAAAATTATTGGCCTTTTATTGAAATGTTCGACCACGAACTGCAAGTCGTATTTGCAAAACGTAGGATAACGGGAACAAGTACGAGAATAATATTGCTCCAAGAGTATTTATGTGGAAGTCTATTAAAGTTCGCAGATGGAGCTCGTTTTTGCAGAGAAATAAATTTTAGTTCAACTGCAATATCGTGAGCGAAATATCCGTTGCAGTGGTAAGGAACGTTGACTGACGAAATGTTTCTATGATGGTAGTTGATACTCAACAATAGTTAATGAATGCTTCAAAAGTTCTTTTTTTTATTCCCACCACAAATATACAAGTTTTATCTCGTAGAAAAGTTTTCATCTAAAAGTATTGAACAGAAAATCTATCGCTTTTCATGCCATAGAAATTATCTTTGATTTTTTAAAACATCCAATTGTAGTAAGAATTTGTCAACGATAAGTGTTTTGAAAAGATATTAAAAGGTTATTTAATTGAATGCTAAGAACTAACGATAATTGAGGTTCAAAGTATGAACCTCAATTCATACCGATTGCATGAAGGACGACGGCACGGTCGTGCTTACACTATAAGTTATGCATAGTTACAATATCTACGTTATTTTCTATTCATCTATGTCCTTCCTCGTGTTATTTAATATAGTTATATAAAGGCATCTTCCTTCTTGAAAATAATGATGTTTATTTTAGTTTTTTACTTCACTCATTTTCCCTTATGATAGTTGTTTATTAATAATTATTTTGTACAGTACATTGTCAGTGGCACATCTTTTACTTAACTTCTCATAATACTTTCATGATAATTATTGGGCAAAAACAAAATTTGTAATTTCCATCTACACTAATTGAATTCAGTGGGCTACAAGAGAAAATTGCACCCGTTTTACCCCCGCCACTGAGTTCATACATGGAAACTATTCGGCGAGGAAAATCAAGGGCCGTTCGGTTCAGGAATTGGGTCTGCCTTTTTTAAACTCCGACTATGTCTGTTTTTTTATTGTGCGGCCAATACAATGGCGTGGCTCGTGGCTGAGGTGAACTAACGGCGGTCAGTGTTCGGGCGCGGCACACGCAGTGTGGGTATCGTGAAGTGGAAAGAGACCACAAAGGAGGATGCAGATAGAGATGGGCACACAGGACTGTAGGAGAAGTGGAAGGGAAATCAGTTGGAGATCTGAATAGTCAGGGTGGGTGTTACAGAGGGAGAAGTAGCGGACGGCGATATAGGAAAAAGGGGAAGGGGGAAGAGTGGTGGAAGGCGACTAACGGGTGCACCGGCCGCACAGGTACCGCTCGCCGCAACGGGAAGGGTTGTGACCGAGAAATACGACCGCTGTAAAGGGCACTCGGGCGAACACACGGTTGTCACAATACCATCGCTAGTTGCATCGATGCCACGGACCCTACCCCAGCTGATACTACCACATCTTCTACATATTTCTCTACAAAAGTGGGGAGGTAACTTCTCGTTGGTTTAACCGTTTAATACTATTTTGGTAGACTATTGATTTTGCCCGTATCATTTTATTTTAGTAATTATTCTAATGAGACATTACCTCGTTCGGTCCCAAGTCGCCATCCTGATTGAGAGTACTACTGTTTGCCTCAGTCGCACAAGGTTTAGCAAGATCTCTTGTTTTGCTTCCTCAGACTTACATGTAAATATAATTCCTCTTTTTTTTTTTTTTACTACCTATATAAATTGTATATTTTATCTTCTCTCGCGGTCAAACCGCATAGCAGAACCTATGACATGGTCTGAGTGTTATCACAAAAATGACATTATTATTACACGACAAAATTTTAAAATTTTTCTTTGAATATCGTAGAAGTTCGTGACCTCAGGTCATTCAGCCCTGAGAAAGAACTAATAATAGTTCGAAATATTGACACACATGTTATTTCATGGACTTCAACTCGGAAACTTTCCCAGTGTTAACATTTTAAATTAATTTCAATACTTGGTTTCCATCTAATGATTCAGCAAGCGCCACTATAACAATAAACATTCCTTTAGTAGTTGAACTGTTGTATATGAAAGCCGTTTATGGATCAACTCATAAACGTTCCTAAGTTTGAGGATGCAATTTGGAAAGTTTCATATATTATTAAAAAAGTATATTGTTTTTCTACATGTCTTCCAATAAGCCATAACAATTTCTTAGGTATCTCTGTCACAAATACTGTTATGTCCTGCAGGAACATCAATATGTGATGCATTATTGCATACTTAACCAACAATTATTTAATCATTTAATCAAAGAAAATATTGACACTGAAAATTAAAATGCATTATACAAATTATATTGAAAACTTGAATGATCAACACGAAATATTATAAATTTTATAAATTTATTGTAAAAAAAGCAGTACAAACAGCGTATGACCACGTGGAGGACAATAAACTAATTTACTCTCCGGAAGCAAACAAGGGACCATCCCATCATTTCCGATCAAGGCAGAGGCGGATTCAAAAATTTAAGCACAAATACCTAGATAAGAGCTACGAGTTATAATACTAATAAAATGTCAATATGATTGTAATTTAATACAAAAAAAATATTTTACATGTACAAATTATTATCTAACTATAGATTATTCTGAGTATAGTGTTTAAAAATAATAAGAATTGAAATAATACTAAATTCACGATTTATTGTTACAATAAACACGCTCCTAGACAAAGCCTAGAGAAACAGTATAAGAAATCCGCCTCTACCCGAAGGAAAACCGGTGCAAAACCTGAGTCAGGATGGGGTTACAGAATTAATGTACACAACCATGCCAAAGTTGAGTACACATGAAACTAAATTAATATGAGCCATAAGATACAACAATCAAGCAAAAAATAGTTTTTGAAATTGTTATAAGTTATTTTAAGCAATTTCTGATATTTCTAGGTAAGTAAATTTGAATACTGAAAGTCTCAATATGTAAAAACGAATGTTGGCATTGACATGACAATACTGCTAAGTGAATATGAAAAAAATATTGCATTGAACTAACCTCACTTCCAGTTCATATCATGACTTGAAATCGTAATTTCTCGAACGCTGCTCCAAAGATGTGCAAAACTGACATATTTTTCCTAGGACTGAATATGATGGCTCATATTCAGTTTTTCGCTGAGCACAGTGACCAAAATTATCAGTTCTGGAAAGAAAACTCATTGTTGTGTTGGCATTGATTATGATCTAGTATTCAACCATTAAAAAACTCAAAACTCCGAATTCAACAATAACAATAATCCGAAGTGTCAATTTGTTCTCTTTTTTTCCTATATCAGAATTTCCGCTCATAAATTCAGAGTCAATAAGATATTCAAAGAAAACTTTGAGCTGTTTGATTGTGGAGCCTTAAAATTGTCAAGTTGTGACGTTCCTACCCCGTGTGTTACAACTTTCTCGAGATCACTAGGAGTACAACGAAGAATTGTTTATATATCTCTATTCACGACTCGAAGGATGATCCCGTATGTCACATATAGCAAGGTCTATAATATTAAATTTCTTGTTTTTATTGTAAGCTATCTACATGTATAAAAGCTAAAATATTCACTGACTAACTAATCACGAAATCTCAGAAACTAAAGATGCTACAAAATTTGGCAGGTAGGTTTATATTAGGGTGTGGAAATCCGCTAAGAAATGATTTTACGAAAATCCGCACCTAAAGGGGTGAAATAGGATTTGAATATTTTGTGTATGTATCCCACCATAACTTTGGAATGGCTGGATCAATTTCAACCAAGCTTGATTCACAAATGGTACTCGCACAACAAGCACTGTGGGGGTAAGACATCCATGTTGGGAAGAAGGTGACATGTAAAAATAATGGAATAATCCTATATTCGATGCCGTTGATAATGGATAAGAACACTTCCTATGCTATGCAAGTTCATAATCAGTCCACGTTGGAGATAATATTACCCTAGTATCCCCGGGGTAAGGGTAGGTACGGGGGACAGACAAAAATAATTAAAAAAACAGCCGGCATTGCAGCTTGTACATCGATCTTTACCACGCACAAGAGAGTCAAACTTTCTACGCCGCTTAAACCCAAGAGCACCCCCTGTTAGGAAATATACTTTCATGGGAAGGAAACGAGAAATGAAAATATAAACGGAAATGACTGCTATTAATAATCATATCATAATTTGGAACCGATGAAATTGTTAATGGTGTTCCCAAAGACGCCAAAATTCCACAATCAGCCTAGGAAAGAGGATGTCATGAAAAAATTACCGAACATACCAGAGACGAGACCACAGATTTGGCATCACCGGGTTGTAGTGACATCCCGAGTTGGTAGTACATTTTTCCTCTCATGGAATAGTGACACAACTAGAGACCCTTGGGAGGGGAGTAAAAATGGATTAATGTGTAAAAAAATTGAAAACTAATTTGGAAATATAAAAAGTAATGATAATTGCATCAGATCCATAGTTTTAGGGTTGATGATGTTTCACTAAACTACCAATAGCGTTAAGTCATATTCAGATCATACAGGGGCATGGTATCATATAGAAACATGGATCATATGGAAGCTGAGGGTGGGTAAGGTGAGACGAGAAAGGATCGATATGAGGGTTTCGTCCATGGTTTTTGTGCATTCTAAAATAAATAATCATTTTCCAATGACATTATGCAACCTTTCAGACCACATGAGGTGCGCGACATCCCTTGAGGTAGAAGTTCGGAAGAGAGTGACACAAAACATTATCGAAAATGTTCGCAAAGAAAGGTTTTTACGAAAAACAACCCCTAAGGGAGTGAAATAAGCGTTGGAACGTTGTTTGAAAGTCCTGTTTTTAGACAAAGACATTAAAAGCGGTAATTAAGTTAATTGTTTGATTTGCGAACTTAGAACCATTATGAGATACCTGTTTATGTTTTTGATTTCTTTTCTTCAATTTTTACTTTCTCATATACGTAGTATATAGAAAGTATTGTGATCGTGAAAAAATTCGAAAACGAGATTTTTGCGGAAATATCCGTTTTGGAGGCCCCTGATTCCGAAAAAGTGGTTTTTGGTTGGACGTCCTTCCGGTCCGTCCGGTCCGTCCGGTCCGTCCGGTCCGTCCGGTCCGTCCGGTCCGTCCGGTCCGTCCGGTCCGTCCGGTCCGTCCGTCCGTCTGTGCAGCACTCCTAACCGAATCATTTTTTTTCGTATTTAGGGTAGAATTTATTTCTGACATATGCACTTGCTTACGATTTTCTTTTTACTTGAACACAAAGGGCACTTCACATGAAGGTCAAAGTACATTTTTTAATATTTTTCAAAAACTGGTCCAACGATTTTGCATAAATTTTCTGTACGTGAAGTACAATTTGTATGTGTTCCACCTGCATTAGCGGTATTTCGCTTGAAAGTTTGGTATAGACGCAATAAAATAATTTATATCTGCTAAATTCACGCATTTGTTTACTATTTCAAGAACCTTGAATATTATTTAACATGGATGAGACAAAGGTAGAGTAAATAATTATTCTGAATATTTATTTTAATTTTAAATCTCTAATAAAAGACACTAAGAAGTTGAATTATTGACTTTGAGCCTGACGAAAATGTTAGTCATATTTCATTACTTTGTCATATACAGTTTAAATAATGGGTTTTATTTGTACTTATTACTTACTCTCGTTTTATATTCCATAAACACACACACACATACATATATATATATATATATATATATATATATATATATATATATATATATATATATATATATATATATATATATATATAT
>NNCF01127981.1:303646-316137 GCA_002313205.1 Laupala kohalensis
CGAAGATCTGCTCGTAGAAATATTGTCAGGATAGACTTTCTTCAGAGACGTTGAAATATCGCCAGGATAGAATTTCTTCAGAAATGTTGAGATATCGCTAGGATAGGATTTCTTCAGAACGTCAGGATAGAATTTCTTCAGGAATGTAGGAATATCGCCAGGACAGAATTCCTTCAGAAATGTAGAAATATCGCCAGGATAGGATTCAGAATTCGAATATTATTAGCACCAGTTTTGAAGTAGACTTCCTTCAAAGGTTAGGTACATTGCCGGGAACCATTCGGGAGCGATGCGTTCACTGCTAGTTCATCGACGAAAGTTATGAGTAATCAAATGTTGGTTGCTACGTGTAGGGGCGTAACAGTACGTTGAGTTTCTTTTATCTATAAATAGGCGAAGGTTCGTTTATAGATAAACGGCACGCGTGGTTCAAGGAGTTTCTCGTTATTCGTAATGTTGACGTTGTCAGTTAGGACTTGGGGTTCTTTGACGTTGTGAGTAGGCGTCGGCGTCACGGGGGAGATTCATTGGCACGTATGTATGATACCTGTTTGGTGTGTAATATGTAGGGATGTGTCCCTACATATATATTTATTAAAACAAAGCAACATATTAAATAAATAATTAAAAACTTACGNTTCATAATTTTTTTAATTCAATGCTTTATAGCAGTTTTAATCGTTAAAAATAATATAATGGTTAAAAATACCGAATTCTTTGACGCGATAGATACGGAGCGTTACGAAATAGCCGGAAGTAAATAAAACAAACAGTATTACCTATTTAACCGAAATAATTAATTGATACGATTAGTGTTTATTAATATAATATTGAAATTTCAAATTGCAAAAAAATTAACTCTTTAGTTCCTAATTAAATTATATAAGAATATTTATGGTCTGCTGGCTTTGTTCTCGCGTTAATAATATCCTATTTATCTTTATATTTATTAATAAATATATCTTTTGAAATAGAATATAAATTTTGCTGATCTTATTTCCCCCCAAAACGAGAAAACAAAATTTGTATAAAAGAACCTCTCTTTTATATAAATGCTAGAAAAATATTTCTTTAATAAACTTTTTAAATTGGGTAAAATGAAGACGATCAAACTGTAGATTTCTTCTTTTTTTTGTGGGGCTATAGGGATCGTCAACATTGAGGTCATTAGAGCCCAAAAACTGTAGAGTACCATGTGAAAATCATCCCTCTCCTAATAGAATGTTTTAATGCCGCTCTCTAGTCCTGACTGCGAAACGTATATGAGAAAGTATGTGCAATGGTTTTGACCGTTAGTTTTTTATTTTAATGAGCACTGTAATAATAAGTCATGTGGTCATGTTTATATTAAGCCATACCACTATACATTAACTAACATTCGTTCCGTTATTAGAATTTGCTATAAATCAACAGAAGCAATATTTGTATATTGTTGCAAATATTTCGAAGTAGTCTACGTCAAAAATTCTGCATCGCTTTGTCGAAACATGAATATATTCTTGTTGAAAATCAAATGTTTGAAAAATGTCATCAAGTTTACGACCAGGCTCCAGATACCACGTATAAATTATCGGAAACGACATTCATGACGAGTCGCATCCTGATAACCCGATATCATTTAAATCTAACTTTCGGAACCATGAGGCCCTCATGAAGAAAACGAATCTCCTTTCTCCTCTAAAGTGAGGGAGGAAAGGAGATGGAGGAAATATAATTGAAAAGGATCGATTTGATTCGGATCCATAGTTGTCATAGTGTCTTAAATGTATAATAATAACATTAATGCCGCTAAGTTCTAGTTCTGATCTCATTGGGGTATGGTATCTTTAGAGCAGGAAATGAGTAGGACGAGGTGTAAAAATAGAGTGAAACGGCCGATATTAGAGTAGTAACTATAATTCTCGGGTGTTTTGAAATGAATAATCAAACTCCCGATGCCGCTGTGAAGCCATTTTCAAAATGAGAGGTGCACGACAACTCTAGAGATGGAGGTCGGAAAGAACGTGACAGGAAAAATTATTGAAAAGGGACATTAGTGTCGAATTCCTAGCTTTGAGAGACACTTCCAATGTTATATCAATAGAATAGTTGGAAAAAGAAATTTTTGATAGATATGTTAGGAAAGATGTAAAACTTGTATTTGGCGATAAAACCCTGGTATTAAGAATACAGGGTATGTACAGAAAACTAATAAAATAAATATAAAAAGAGTTATATCAGAGTTGCACCACCATTGCGGAAGGGTGGGGGGAGTAAACAACACTCATGGGTGTAGTGGGAAGGGAGTATCATATTAAAATATTTAATCGAAAAAGACTCGTGTTCCATCCATTTATTTCGGGACCTTTCAGATGAACAGTGGCGTCATACCATTTAATTGGAACTTCAGCAGCTGTGGGTTCAAATACCTCAACTCTCCCAAGGGTGGTTACGCTAATTGATGACTTTTTTTTATTTGTTTCGCTCACGGGTAACTTTTATTTTGTAAGGTTGGTTACACAAAAATATTTTTTTACCCCTGCTCCTAGAGGTGCAACTGAAAATGATGTACAGAACTAAATTTTGTTTTAAAAACCAGTAAGTTAAAATGTTTTGATAGTACAGATAGATTTTGTTTTTTCCTGAATAAGAGAAGATCGGTGTAAGAAAAAGACACAGACAACGCCCGGCAATCAGCTAGAATGTAAATTTCATATCTATTGATATTTTAATTAATTCTAGAATACCTCTCAGTTGGTGTTTTCGAAAAACGTTATCTTAATTACGTGGAAATAAGGGATAGACACCAATATTATCAAACCACTAACATTAATAGATAATATTGTCTCTGGATATCAATGGGAATGTGAGAAATAATTAAGTTGCAGACATATTACAAAATTCACGTACGCGAAGCCGCGGGGACTCAACTATGGAGTGTTGTCTAAACAATGTGTTCTAATTCTTTTTACAAACTAAACTCATGCGATATCATCTATGGGAAATTTATTGAAACTAACACTAGGTACCATAATCTTGTCCTTCGGACTCCCGGGTGGTTATTAGAGGTCCACCAACCGTCCCAACAGGGTGTGAAGATGTGCGTCATATTGTGATTCATACACACATTATTCCGCTTTTATAATTTTTTTTGCAGAAACACGCGGTCGACAGGAGAGGCTCCATGCTTTCATTCGGTCATTACCTAGGTCACGTGACAGTCGCTTCAAGCGCGGTTCTTTTGAATAAGGTATGGCAAGAAGGGAAAGTCAAGAACTTGATAGCATATTAAAATATTTCGAAAACGTTGACTTCGACGTTTTTTAAATATGTGGAACCTCGTTGGTCCGTAACCTGCCAGTAGGTATGTATATATAATAAAAACATAGCAGTAAATATGAGTATTGTGTATTAATATAAATACAAAAGATTGTAAAAAAAGCCATTACAAACTGAGTATGACCATATGGGGCGCAATAAACTAACTCTTCGGAAGTTACCTTCCGGAGTTACTCTCCGGAAACAAGCAAGGGACATTTCCATCAATTCCGATCAAGGGTCAATGGGCAGTGGCGGATTTAACATTTATATAAGAAATTATTTAATAAATACGTACTGTTATCCACTTATTATTCCAAAGTAAATTGTAGATATTTGTGCAGTAAAAATCCGAGATTGATAAAACAAAGGTCTTAATGACCTACCGGGAGGAAAACAGGAGAAAAACCCGGGTCAGGATGGGGCTACAGAGATCATGTACACAACCGTGCCAAGGTTGTGTACAGTTAGAAATAAACTATTAAAAATAAAAACGAGCAAATACAATATGCATGAAAAAAGGAATTTATGTGCATTAATCAATGAGAGGTCCAAAATAAAACTCAACTGTTTTTTTCTTTTTACCTCATCTTTCTCAATAATTGTTATTTATGATGGAAAATGGATAAGAAACGAAGAATTCATGGTACGTCTACTATTGTCGTTCCGAAAAAAATCGTAATTCGTAACGCGTCATGTTCCGAGCGTGTCGAATTAAAGTTTCTACAGTATATAGCCAGGAGCGAAGCTCTAGAGGCCCGGGTCCCTCAAAAAAGCATTCTTGTAAGTTGAAATAGTACTTTACGTGAAAAGTTTGTTTATTTACCATTTGGTAATCAATTAAAAGTTATGAATTAATCAATAGAATTCAAAATATTTAAGAGGAAACAACTATTCAGTCAACATCAATTTTTTACTAATCTGGTCCCCGCCACACAATGCAATTAAACTATGCGCTAAAAATTACAAAATAAGCACTGATATCCAATTAAATGAACTAAAAATATCTGAATATGCACTTAGAAATACAATTTACGTAATTTCTACTTACTACTGAGAAAGTGCTCGTATACGCAAAGGTAGTTGAATAATACCGCTGATTTCCTTCATACAGGAAGGGCCATATATAAATAATAAACGAGTAAATTTTGATTAATTACTATAATTAACTTAAAATGTACAGAGATCAAACAAAAATCTTCAAAAATATGCTTTTATAAGCTCCATTAAATTAAATTTAAATGGTCCTACGAGTTTAATAATGTTACAAATTTATTTCACAAACCCACGGGGAGTGAGGAACAAATATGCAAAATCCGAGCTCTGTTAATATATTCCTCCTCTAATCCCGATAACAATGTGACATCTCAGTTCCATGCTAAGACCGCGTACCATTCCTCTACTCCGCGGCATGCTTGTCCTTCTCCCCCACTCCTGTACAACTCCTGTCCGTTCTACAGCGGGGGAGGCGGATTGTGTCGTCAGATGCTAATTACTGCCCGCGGCCGCCAGGAGGCAGCAGTAGCGCCGCGAGGAAGGCACGCGTGGCTTGCGAATGCCTCGCAGCGGCGAGACGTCAGCAAGCAACCCACGTTCTCCTACTATACCACTCATCCCATTCCTACATTATTGATTTCGTTGCAAAATATAATTTCAGGTAAATTTTAATACACGTGAAAAATAACGTGATATAAGTCCAAATGTAATTTTGAGCTAATTCTTACAGTTATCCGTTCAATTATTTAATATGTTGCTAGTATCATTCAAATTAATCCTGGCCCGGATTTTTCTCCGTTTTTCCTTCGGGTAGAGGCGGATTTCTTATACAGGTTCACTAGGCTTTGTCTAGGGGCGTGTTTATTGTAACAATAAATCGTGAATTTTTGTGTTTTTTCAACTCTTATGATTTTTAAACACTACACTCAGAATAATCTATAGTTCGATAATAACTTGTACATGTAAATTTACAAACATATTTGCGTTAAATTACAAACATATTGACATTATATATGTATTATAACTCGCAGCTAACTTTTTATCTTATCTAGGAACTTTTGCTGAAATTTTTGAATCCGCCTCTGCCTTAGGGCCCTTGATCGGAATTGATGGGATGGTCCCTTGCTTGCTTCCGGAGAGTAAATTAGTTTATTGTCCTCCACGTGGTCATACGCAGTCTGTACTGTTTTTTGACAATAAATTTATAAATTTATTATAATAATTTCGGGTCTCTAATAATATTTTTATTTTTAATTTTTGTCAGACAAAATAGGTTAGTAAACATCGAATCAGTATCATTGTTGTTATTTGTATACTCGTATTTCATAAATCTTGTAGCAAATATGTTTTCCAGGCAACTGTAGACAGAGTATAGATATCACTACTATTTTCATAGAAACTTAATTATTACACTTATATTTTGGATACACATAATTCATAAATATTCACTCCCAGAAACTGATTATCTTTAACTAGCTGATACACGTCTGCCCGTCATTACAGGAAACAGTCATAAATAATTCCGATGTGGAGTGTAGTAAAATATATCATATGAACTTATTTAACATATTATTTATATTATATTCAAGTAACTTTTACAAATAATTTTGATTACGATAAAAAATCATGTGATAGTCTTGAAAATAGACTACGGAACAATCAAAAATTAAATTATCAAACGTATTGGGAACGATGAATAGTTGTGTTCTCGAAATGCTATGAACAAGTTACACGTAAAGGTTTGTTCAATCTATTCCCAACATAATAAATTTGATTAGGGACTTAGTAATCTAATTTAGCAGCAAAAGCCAGATTAGAATTGAGCTGAAAAGAAATAAAATCGACGTCATTTTTTGCATGTTATTATAAATTAGTTCAAAAAATAATTTCTTACAGTCTAAAACTAAAAAAAAACAATTTTTTTAGGTACAAAACTGAAAAATTATGATAAACACAAATAACACACGCTATCAACGTGTTGTCTCATTTATTACAAATCTAATAGGAAAATAGTAATATTGATAAGAAAAGTGCGATAATGAATAAATTGAGAAAGAATATGTAAATAATACCAATATGGCAAGGAGTGCGTCGCAAGTGATGCAAAAAAAAAAAAAAATAGCGATCGGAGTGGGCGTGTGCAGCACAATGTTTGCCGCGCTCGGCACGGAGACGCACTCATCGGAAGGTTAAATTCAGTACAACAGAGTGCAGTGACATCCCATTGTATAGAAAATGATCACTCGAAGGATTGGGGTAACACTAAAATTAGACAGAAACTAATTATTACAAACGTTGCGTATAAGAAAGGATACATAAAAAACATAAATGAGAGTTTAAAACGTGTAATCACAGAAAAATGATCGAGTATTCACAATAATATTTTTATAAGACATTTATGTTTTTTATACATTTTGCAAACATAATAGGCAAACAAGAGTTAATATTTACCTTTTTTATCATGCTTAGTAGTTACGTTACATTGTCACAATTTGTTATATCTGATGAAGGTCTCAATCTCGGGTCGAACAATTGCGAGAAGATAAATATTTTAAAAAATATTGTAAATTGTCCGCATTATACATTTAACTATTCTAGATTTAAAGATTGACGTAAATAGGAGAATTGATTGTTTTTCTTTGTTGAATTGACTGAAGCAAAACATAATTTTATATATTACCTATTTGTAGTACCTTATAAATTGGTTTTCCGATATCTCCGCTAAAGATTTAACACATCAGATGATGATGGTATTACATAAAAGTGAGTCATCCATAACCCAATAAATAATCTATGAATGAATATAGGTTCAGATTGTCCTGTTATATGAATAACACAATATTTTTCAGTAGAGTCGCGAACACATATGCATGGATTTCTATACAATATTGGATTTTTTATCAATTTGACGCGATTCAGAAGGCCATATTGCCCTCACAATTATATCCTTATGATATAATATTAGAATCTCTATTAGCATTACCATCAACATTTTCAGTTTTGGGATCGAAATAGATTTTCAACCTCCAATGTACCGTCATGGAATAATAAAAGGGTCCACGAAAATATTCTAAGTCCCGCGCTCTTAGCGGTTTGGAGTTGTTAGGTTTGCAACGTCACTCTCCTGCGACGGGGCAAAAGCTCCTCACCTTCGTTCGACCAATCGTAGGCAAACTTGAAACTGCTTCCATATTTAGCAGACCAATAGGAGACTAGTACTGGTGAACAATCCCCTATTAAATCGTAACGAGAGAAAATGTTTTATTACGCCGCTATTAAAGAATTGTTTTGTAAATTTTTATTATACACGTCTTGGACTTCCTAACACAAAATATTCTTTATGTTCTTAACTTCAATAAACTTTATTATTCTCTGTATTTAAATGAGACCTCAAGTTTTGTGGTCTCATAACGCCGTCCTAGAGAATATAAAACAAATTAATCTCCTCCGTTAAAAGATTTGCTTCTTACCGTAAAATTGATATTGTTTAATCACATATTTTAATACCATCGCAAGATATCATATGAATTTCGTGAGATACGCATTCAGTAATTACTTATAAATATTCTTATAATCTCTTAATTTTAATTCAGTGGTGCAAAGAACTTAAGGTCATTGGCATCAATTATTATGTATTTTATTTTAATTTCAAATGATATTCAGCTCTTTTGTACTATTTTCAGATGTCAATTGGAAATCAAGCTTTACAGAGAGCTATTACACCTAATAGAAATGAATAACAGTAAAGGTTAATTCTAATGATATCTTCAATAATTTTAAACCAATAAATAAATTACATCTGTAAGAAATGTATTGATGCAAGATAAAACACTAGGCCATAATCGTGCAACATAAAAAACAATATGCTCAGAGAGTAACATTACTAAAAAGTTTATTTTTCGTTCTCAGAAAATATAACAAAAGGAACATATCACTTTAATTTAGTTTTCAAAATACAATTGAGTTGTATTCATGCACATTATCTAAGATTATCAGACAATAAATCATCGCAATTAATATTGCATTTTATTAATTATCTTACATTGTCCCAGATATCAATTTCACTATTTTCTCTACTTCCTATCATTACCATCGACATGCTGTAGAATTCATTGATTTTAATGGCAGGGGGCAAACGAGGCAATTCAGAACCATTCTTTATATAACTTTTTTAAGAATCAACATGACTGTTCATATTTGTGAAGATAAATATAGTAATTATACATTAAACATGATTTTAAGAGAAAGGATAAAATATCAGCGAAGCAATTTATGAGATAACAATACAAAACTAAATACAAAGTTATTGTGACAAGTAGGTTCCAGCATTCCAGATTCAGGGTCGTTTTGTAAGAAATTATTTTAACGAACGAACAAGAATGAGAAAATATGGGTATCAATCCGAAAATTTGAAACAAAAACCTTTATCTCTCTCTCNCAGTAGAATTTCATGTTCTATGACCTGAAATGACACCACTTTAGAATGCATCGTTCTAGAAGAGACACTTAATTTTGGAGAGCGATCGCAATATATAATTTATCATTAACCATCCATTTCATTCTTTTACTACTCGTGCAGAGGAAGTAAACTAGAATAATGGGAAATCGTTATTGAAAGCACAATATATTTTGCTCTTAATAAAATTGTTAAGATCAGATATTGCTTACACGTATTCACAATGCGAAACAAAAAAACAAATTTGCAAAATTTTAAATGCGAACCCCATAACATAATATTCACTCCAAAAATATAATTCTTAAAATTATTATTACTTAATTTTATTAATACGATTTTATTTTAGAATTTCATGACCATTACACAAAATTTATTTTCAAAATATTACCGAAGTTGGCTATAATGCCATTGTCACCCAGATTCATGAGAAATGAAAGTGTACTATATAGTAATTAATATTGATGTTTGAGTCGTTACAATTAAATACATATTAGTATAAATAGTGTTACGAATGGGTACTGCGTCTAAAACGGCACATGACATCAAACCATTTCTTGGTAAAAATAGTTCATAAACATTCAAAAAAATGTTTCTAATAAAGAGATTGAACGTACAGGTGGCTAACATGGTCAGAAACCGTTTACGCCTTCACTGTAAAAGCGAATGTGTCAGGACCAGGTCTCAAACTTTGAAGGAAAATAGTTCAATTCCCCCTAACGTTAAGTTACTTTATTCGGGCATAATATTTTTTCCATAATCCAAAGGGTTTTCGTAATTACTTTTGCTGCCTTTGCCTAACGAAATAGCAGCTTTCTTGTCGTGCAGCGACAGTTTCTTAGGGTCTTGGATATTAATCTTCTCCGAATAGTCGAGGCTGTGCGATAAAAACAATTACGCCACGCTAGTTCTGATCATGCCTTCCTATTTAACCTCCATCTTCGGAATACTCTCGCGTCTCCCTTCGACTTCCCCCCTCCAATCGGAATACCCTCATCCGGCGGAGCATCTTGGCGCGTCTCCATTGCTAATTAGGTTTCGCACCATGCAGGGATGCCCAGGTGGTGGCGGTGAGAGGCGGGGATGGCGCGTCTGCGGTCTGCGCTCGCCGCGTGTGACGCGTGCGGTATCCGCGTCGACGCGCCACTTGGACACATCAGGGGAAGTGGAGAGGACGAAGGACAGAACCTTGGGGGACGCCCGCGATCGGTGCCGGCGGCAGTGATTGTCTCGTTCACACCTCAGGGTATGCGGTTATCCGAAGATACTTTGCTTTAGGTATATTTATACATTTCAAGCCTGCAAATGTTCTGAGAGATCTAAAACAAATACATTCTCTTTAAAAGTGGTTCACCACTCTGAGAGGTAACGACTCCGTTTTCGAGGTTCGAAACTCAGTCCCATTTACAATGATCATTCAATAAAACATCGTTATGTGAGATCGTTCAAATTGTTCTGAGAATGTAGTATTTCATTTTAAGAATATTTTCTGTCGACAGCTTTTAAATGATATAATCTTTTCTTTTATTTAAAATTACAGCGGATTCTTAGTAGTTATTTTAAAGCAAATATGAGTATAAAGGAACTAATTAAAACGTGAGTAATCAAAATTAAATTGAAGAGAAAAGTCCAGAAAGTGATAGTTTTTTTAAATTCAAAATTGCAATATCTATTTATAATGTACAGCAAAACCAATACGTATATATTGAAATACTATTCAAGACAATATTGGAAAAGTTAGTCGGATTTTTACCGCATTGTTGACGTTGATCACACCGAGAATATCTCTAAAAAAATTAGTTCATAAAGTTTCAGTTCCCTCGTTTATGATTCATTTTCTCTGTGTCTATTAAAACAACTAAATAATGCTTTGAAACTTTCCCCTTTTAAGATTTCTACCAATTAAAGAAGGCAGTGTGTTTTGATAATTAAATTTTCAATGAAGTTGGGATGTTATTATTTATCTCAAAATTGAGAGGAATATTATCAATGAGAAGAGGTAATAATTACTGGGAATGAAGAATTAAATCGACGAAAATGGTTAATTTTAAAATAAATTATGCACAGTTCAGTATATAAAAAGATGATGCAGGTAAAAGTTCAGTAGCAAGCAATTACAAAAATAAAATTTAGTAATTATATATATTATTATCTAAATTATTCACCCTACTCGCACTTAGCACATTTGGGAATCATGGACTTTGGCTGATGTTGAGCTTATAAAACAATCTTTTAAAAGAATAAGTAATTGAACATGATAAACCTATTTTAATAAAATTTGGGGATTGATTTTTGTAAATTCAAGATAAACAACACCACTGAAATAAGAGATTATGTGTCCTCTCAAAATATTGGTGATAGTCTTAGATGTGCCAAAGTTAAGGTATTCTCACAGATTGCTAATTGAATGAAGCATTTAAATGACATACAAAATTTCTCTAAAAACAGTGACTGATTGAACGAAATTATTCATTGTACTGAATCGTTTATAAGATGGTAAAGGTTTTCAAGTTTGCTTGTTACAATTTGTACAGATTTTTCATTTCATAAATGACACCAGCCATGCTTTTAGATTAGATACATTGTAATGCACTCAATTGTCGTATCATTCTACATCACAAACATTTTGTAAACAATTTCTTTTCTCTAATTTAAATTTCTTTTATTGCTATTTTCTGTTAATACTTTTCGAAAAAGGTTGTTATTTCTAGTGCAGAAATTGGAAATGTGTTTCCAATATTCAAGGAATATTTGAAAATATTCCAAGAGTTACTATTTTGAAATATGAAGTTTTGAGGATCCCAAAAGTACATTTACACATTCTCTTGTTTTAATTGTCCCTGTTAACACCATCAGAAATTTCAAAACGTTCTTCAAATGTAAGAAAATAAAGTTGAATAAATTCAGTTCTTTCTTCCCAAAAAACACTTTCTTAGAAATATGTATAAATTCTTCAAAATTTCGTTTCTTAAAACGTGTGGGAGAGAAGTAGAAAAAAATTAGGTACCACTTAATAACTTAAATCCAACGTACTTCTACCAAAGCCTACCCAATACCAGCGAAAGTACATATCCCAGAGTCCTGTGAAAAAGCTTTTTTTTCTCTCTCTCTTGACGTATCTGCCCAACTCTCCCTATAGGAGCTCTGGCAACTTACCATCTACGTTCGTCCATCGAGCTCTCTGCTGGCGAGCGATTTAAAATAAAAATCGAGTCCTCGGCTCTCGGGGTGACCACGGGACTGCGGGCGCGGTCTGACCGCAGCGGAAGGCACCCTCCCACGTCCCCATCCCACAGGACTCGTGAAAAAAGAAGAGCTCCCTGCGAATTAACGAGTCGTGGTAACGATCGCTGGACAGGGTGAGCTTCCGGAGTTCTACGTCGTTCCTTGCAGCTCAGTTGGACGGAGAGGAAAGGACGGCTTTCGAAAAGTTTTCTTTGAGCGAAACAAAGTAGACATTAGGAGATCATTTGGAAAAAATCTTGAAACATAGTGTAAACGTTATAACACTTGGTGAATTTTGAGTAGGTAGTTCTGTTGTGAAGTAACTCTCTAACAGATGAATGAAATTGACTGTATATTTATAGTTTTTGCATATAGTCATTGATACTTATTCTTTTGACACTGCGACCAAATTTTGAGAAAAACATATTCCATTGTTAGCTAATAACTCTTTCGGTGAGAAATTATAACAAAAGATACTGAATTTGTGAAATTTACACTTCGTGAAATCTAATAGATTTAT